>JBBBDQ010000701.1:3267500-3310000 GCA_037127315.1 Ascarosepion bandense | reverse complement strand
AGATATTAGAACTTTACCATGTAATCTGGTAATAAATAATTAAGAACTTAAGAAGATGGTCTAAATTTAAAGAAATATATTTTGCACAATTTATGTTTTGAAAACATATTTTGAACGGTCAACAAGAAACTAAAATTTTTATTCACTAAAATATTTATTAAGTGGACTTTTAAAAAAAGTCAGTTATTGCTTTCCTTTTCGTGTCTGTAATAGTACTAGCCATTTCTTATAAAATATGTAGGTTGGATAAATTCGCGACGTAAACGATTTCAGTTTTTTTCTTAGAAGTGAGTGAAAGCAAAAGAGAATCTGCGATGATACATAAAAAAAAAATAAACAAAACAAAACATACAAAAAGATGACAGTGATCATGAGTGGGGGTAGAGAAACTGAGAGATAGAGATAGATATACCCAGATAGAAATAGAGTAGATAGATACACAAAAGAATAAAGGAACGAAAGAGGTAGATATTTGCGAAAGGGACATATTTGGGATTTTTCCAATCCCTGAACTTATCCAAGTCAGTACAGAGATTGCTATGTATCCCTTGAATATGTCAAATGCAATACACGTTGTACAAAACAGCCTATGTTTGACCGTGAGGTGAACTTAACCAATGTATATTTCAACAAGATATTACAGTTCTTTACAAAACTACAATAGCAAAACAATGATGAAGTGTTCCTGGCTTAGATAAAAGCAGAATGAAATAGATTACTCCTAATTTAAAGTTCGCAGTGTACGACCAAAATGGAATTCTTTTTTTTAAGCGGTCGCTTGATCATGGATTTTCACTCGTTGATGTTAGTCGATGGTCGCGTCCCTGAGGTGGTCGCTCACTAAGAATGAATTAACATTAGCAAATCGTCCGTGGATAGAAAAGGGGTCGTTAACAACGGGTGGTCGCACACGGCAGGTTCCACTGTATATATATTTATATGTAAATAAAATGTATGTATGTGTATTTGTGCATTCACGTGAGCCTTTCCTGTAAGTATGACGGTATTCACTTATTCACCCAACCTCTCTCTCTCTTTCTCTCTCTCTCTCTCTCTCTACACATATATATATATATATATATATATATATATATATATATATATATATATATATATATCAAACATAGTGATGAACCACGTATACTGTCTTAATATGTATAGGAAAAAATACTAAAAAGTTGTAAGTTTAAAAATGTATTTTTCTGACTGTATTTATTTATTTCTATTATTAAATTTGATATTTCAGACCGTTCTCGGCCCTTCATCAGAAACAAATGATTTTAAAATTTAAATTAGAAACGTATTTCGTGAGAGCGTTCCTCCGAGAGAGATTGTTTACATCACGTGACGCAGAACGCTCTCGCGAAATACGTTTCTAATTTAAATTTTAAAATCATTTTTCTGATGAAGGGCCGAGGACGGTCTGAAATATCAAATATAATAATAGAAATAAATAAATACTGTCAGAGAAATACATTTTTAAACTTACAAATTTTTAGTAGTTTTTCCTAGTTTATATATATATATATATATATATATATATATATATATATGTGTGTGTGTGTGTGTTTCAGATACCTACAATTGTCTTTATATAAATGTGAAAGGACAATATGTATAAAGACAAATGTAGGTATGTAGAAATATATTTTATTGATATGTTTGTATAACTGATACAATATATTTTGTGCGCATATTTTCGTTTCCGTTACAGTATACCTACTTTTGCAACCTTCTTTATATTCAACTTCCTCTGAAAATATAATGTTTATTGTCATGCATGCATACATGCTAATAAATGGGCATGTCGAATTGTGCAATGGTTAGTAACTTTGTTGATTGCTATCTCAATAACAACTATATAGTGAATTTCTTCTTCACTAGGTGCCCCACACTTTTAACATAGTTCCACATTTAAGCTTACACTTCAAAAATCATTATATATATATATATATATATGTATATATAATTTTTTTTTCAAGAGAGATTTTATCAAATATTTTTATTTTACAGTATCAGTTTATATATATATATATATATATATATATATATATATATATATATATAAGCATCTAATGTTGAAAAACACTAACCTTGTCTTCCATTTAGTAATTGGTAAATTATCAATAATTGCTTACAATATGACGACTGTTAATTAATTATGAAATATAATGTGGCAATTTAACATTTATATATATGTGTGTGTGTATTTAGGCAGCAAATTTCCTTTTAGACATGTCAGATTAAATAAATTGCAAACATTGTGTTTGCTTATTTTTAATAAAATACGTTTATACTTACGGATAATCTTTCGCGTATTATAATTGGATGATGTCAGAAATGAGCTGTAATGTTGACAGATGTTATTATCATTCATTTCTCAATGTTCCCAAGTACTCTCAATCTCCTTCTGAGTTAATCTTCAGTGGCGTGAGTTATGGTAACAAAAAAAAAACGCAAAACTGTGTTGTTAAAAATTACTGTAATTTTTTTCTGCTTCAAATATAACGGTTGTCACATTGTTTAGCATTCATTACAACGTGAAAATTATCCAACATGGAATTTTTTTATATGTTGTAATGTCATGTATATATATATATATATATATATATATATATATATATATATATACTATAGTCATCCGCAGACAGATCTGTTTCGCTGTATTACAGCTCATCAGTACGGCTTAGACTCCGGTCGCTTCCTAACCCAGGATTGAAACACGACCGAATTGGCGTCATTCGGCGATTCTGCCCCTAGGCCACGAGTGTCCAGTAGAAGAAGGTAGGCTTTTTAGCGCGTATAAACACGCCCAATAGCTAGAGTGCTCCAATTCATAATCGAATGAGCGGTGCGTAAATGCCGGAGTAGCTACTGTTTACAAAGTCCACCATTCTCCCAGAGTGCTCAATCATGGTGTGAGAGCGCATATATATATATATATATATATATATATATATATATATATGTATGTGTGTTATTATTTTAACAGATTTAGAATTATTAGCGTGTTGGAAAGCATCGCGCTTTTAACGATTCTTTTGCGTCCGTTGAAGCGTTAAATTCTCAGTCATATAGTCTTTTTCACTCAAGTCATTATTCGAATTATGAAATCCATAATAAACTTTTCGTATCTATCATCAAGGCCACATCTCATTGAAATTCCGGCTCCCGTGCAATTTCCGAAGCTGAGAAACGTCGAGCCTTATCTGTACCTAGATGGGTAGCTGTTTGGCCTAAATAGAACCCACTACACCCCTCCAGCATTCCCTGTGTATTTGGAACCCTGGTGCAATTTGTAGCGAAATTCATAATCTTGTCAAATAGCTGAATATTTGATGCTTCGCCAGGGCTACCAAGGATGTTTTTATTGTGACACCAACATTAGATGGGTTGCCTCCAGGCCTTATCTCGTTATTTAACCCATAACTGAAGGGAAGTGACGGATTAATACCTTTCCCAAGGGTACCAGTGCTTAAGTGAATGCGGTGTATCGAACTCGGCTCGCCGATTTTTCTTTCCGAGCCGATATTCACTGCACCACAACACACATCCGTCACTAAACGCTTACAGCACCTGGTATTCCCAAGCGGTCACCCATCTAAGTACTGACCAGGCTCAACGTTGCTTAACTTTGGTGATCGAACGAGAACCGGTCTATTCAACGTGATATGCTAGTTATTGTATGCTTGGATATAGGAGTAATGTAATGGATAACGGCTCGAAAAATATTAATTGATGTACCGAGTTTCAATTCCTGTTGGATTCATTATATTTACTTACGTGCAAATATCCTTTGAAAATACATAAATTCACTTCATCTCTCCACCAGCTATGGGTTAATTAGTAAATACTGTATCAATAAACCATTAATATCTCAAAAACATTTATACCATCTAAAAATATATTCTAGATTTAGCTAACTTGCAAAGTGTTGCTAAACCGTAAAATACGAATGACTCACTCTTATATGTCATCAGAAATAGGTATTTGTTCAATGTTCTAGATACTTGCGTATTATTAAATAACGATAAAAATAATTGTAATACAAAACTGCTTTTCTGGCTATGGCCGTTTGCAAAGTATGACTTATACTTACGTGGAAATACATAATCATAAAATTATGTAAATATTGCAAATCTGAAGTGTTTTTTTAAATAACAAGATTGAATTTACCAAGACCAAAAAGTATTTTCATTAAATTGTTTAATAAAATAACATCAGAAATAAAACTTTCGTGAACATAAGAACTATGGTTTAAAAATATTCATTTTCTTGATTTTCTGTCATGTACAATGTTATTTAAGTCCCTTTTGATACTTCAGCAATAGTCGGCCATCATTCGTTTGTCCCACCGTCTATGGTGGCGCTCTTCCATTGTTTTGATATCTTGATGGAATCGTTCTCTTTGTTCATCATTCACATCGCTGCAATTATTCGGAAATTTATCTAGATGGCTATGTAAACAATGGACCTTAATACTCACATTAGCGTATTAGTGAAAAAAGTTTATCAGTTACTTTGAATTTTGGCCATGGAATGGAAAAATTCGTCACTTCTATTTTAACAATTTTGACTCAAAAACATCTTATAAAAGTTCTTTATTTCAGGTGACTGACATAAATTTCTCGGCTTACCTAAAAACTGATTAATTTCTACAACTTTTATTAAATAAATTTTGCGTTTAGACATGATCGTAAATTGAAAAGGATACATAATCATTAGAGTAAAGGCGTTAGTTAACCATGAAAGTGTAAGTTCGTTTTAGGAATCAGAAGCATCAAATTAGCTAAAAAAAAATGTGTTTTGTTTCTTTGCACCAAAACTAGTGTTGACCAGTGTTACTGACTAGTGATTTTGATCCTCACTGGATACATTATACATTTTACCTTGAGCTAAGCTTAGTATTTTTCATTCAGTTCGAATTTACCTGGCATTTGGGTAGGAATCTAAACGTAAACATATAAACTCTGTTTTAAAAAAATCACCCCAAGAAAGAGAGACCGCCACTAGTTCGCAGGGGGTTACAGCTTGAGCAGTCTGGAGACAAATGTGTATTAAAGAAAGGATAAAAAATTAATTAGATTTAAGAAGACACAAGATGGCATTTGACCTAGCATTTAAATCTTTTGAGATTTTAGCTATCAGATAAGCAAGTAAACAGAAGAGAGTTCTACAGGCGTTAAGGGCAAGAAAATAAACTGTTGAAATAGAAGTTGTAGTTATATTTAATTATTTCAACAGTAAAAGGGTGGGACCTAGACGCCACTCTAGTAGCACGCTTAAAGCCACATGAATAGTGCACTAAGCGGGAAAAAGCTCATCAGAGCAGTTGCCATGAAAATATATGTGGAAAGGGAAAGGGGCAGCCATGTCATATCGGCGAGAAAATGACAGAAGTCAAGATGCCAAGTCAGGGCGATTAGATTGCAGTAAACCATTAATATTTAGAAACGTCAACCCTGGGTTTCCCATTTATATGGCTGTAACTCACTTCACAGCGTCAAAGAATAGAGGCTTGCTAAATACTATCGCCTGATTGCTCAGAGAGACTGGGCAGGTTTATTTTTTAATCATTTACCCCAAAGCAAAGCAGTTTTACTACCACTGGTAAGTAGGGGGTTACATAGGAGGAAAGTGGTGAGAAAAAGGAACAAGTTATAGGGGGTGTCAGAGAATAGGTAAGAGAAGGATGATAATAGTAGTGTGGTGAGAGTAGAGTGGACGGAGAAAAGAACATGAGGGAGTCAAAGAGATAAGAGATGAAAATTAACCTTACATTTAAATTCTTGGAGATAGTGGCTGTCGAGAAAACAAGTAAACGGAAGGAAATTCCATAGGTAGGAAGTGCAAGGAAAGAATCTGAGGAAGTTGAAGTTGCGGTTACATTTTATTGGTTTCGCCGTAAAAATACATGCAGATGGGACACCAGTGAGCTAAGCTTGTCGGAGCAGAAGCCGTGAAAGTATTTCTAGACGAGATAGACGCGTATCGGCACTCCACTTTAAATAGACAATGTGTCAGTAGATACCGTGAGCTGCTTGATGTGGAGAGCATAGTGCACAAATGACAACACATGGAAGCAGGAAACAACCGCAGTCAAGATGCAGGCCTAATGTCTTTCTCTCGCGTATATTAGAACTATGTTTAAGTTTCTTATTCTAATCTTAATGGACCAATGTCTGTTTTTATTCTTGTGCAAACGGGTCCTCTGTGTGTGCATGTATGTATGTTTGTATTCAGCTGTTAAAACTCTCTCTCTCCATCTCTCTTTCTGTATATATATATATATATATATATATATATATATATATATATAGTCATCCGCAGACAGATCTAGACTCAGATTGCTTTTAACCCAGGATTGAAACTCGACCAAAGTGGTGTCAGTCGGCGATTCTACCCCTGGACTATGGGCGCTCGGTAGAAGAAGGCAGACTTTTTAGTATGAATATTATCATTATACACGCCCAATAGCCAGAGGGCTCTAATTCATTACTGAATGAGCGCTGGGTACATGCCAGGGTAACTACTGTTTTTCAAAGTCTACCAGAAAGAGAGATAGAAAGACTATATATATATATATAGAGAGAGAGAGAGAGAGAAAGATGGACAATATATATACACGCATTCACAGTGTGTGTACATTTTTATACACATATATATCTGTATATATATATATATTAACGTATGTTTCATTAAATAATATGGATAAATTTTGTCGATTTATTTTATGTAAATTGTTTTCATATGATAAGTTTAATAGCATTTTTGTGAGATAACAGAAGCGATTGGTTATCCCAATGGTTTACCATACTTAATACTTCTCGTACCCACTCTCGCATGGTCATGTGTGATGCCATAAGCTGACGTGCGATTTTTGCTTCCAGCACGCACGCACATATTCGCCGTTGCCCTGAAAATCTTCCATGCAAACAAAATAGACGACTACTACTATCGTTCGCCGCGATCTGCTTAATACACCCAATACAATTGTCATCTTTGATAATGGCTGATATAAGCCCAAAGTTCAGAAAGGATTAAATAAAAAACATGTATCAATATTGTGATTTTCTTCTTTCAATGATAATGCTATTAAGCTTATCAGACGATATGTAAAGAAATTACAAAAAATAAATCTACAAAATTTTTCAATATTATTTAATGAAACATGCATCAATGAAAAAATACTGCCTAAATACACACACACACACACAATATATATATATATATATATATATATATATATATAGAACTTCTATAAGATGGACCCAAATGAATACAATGATCTTATTAAAAAAAACTAACCAAAAAATACAGAAAAATAGACAAAGAACATAAAAACCACATAGACAGAATAAACCAGGAAGATAAATTAATTAGAGACAAACTGAAAATAAGTGACCGAGTCCCCAAAATAGCAAGGAAAGAAGCATATGTACTGTTGAAGGACCACAAACCTGATTTTTACAGCAAATTACCCACAAGGATAATAAACCCTACCAAATCTGAAATAGGTAGGATAAGTAAAACAATATTGGAAAGAGTCAACAAACAGATAAAAAACAAAATTAAACTAACGCAGTGGAAAGGTACGGTAGACGTAATCGAGTGGTTTGAAAAAATTGATGGAAAAAATGAAGCTACTTTTTTGTAATTTGACATTGTGAACTTCTACTCATCAATTTCGGAGAACCATATTCAGCTTCGCTCTAGGGTTTGCTGAGTTCTACTCGGACATCACAGAGGATGAGATCAGAATTATTCGGAGCTGCAGGAAATCAGTTATAATCCACAACAACGAACAGTGAACTAAGAACTCAAAGAAGCGCTTTGATTTATCAATGGGTGCACTTGATTCTGCAGAAGCTTTGGATCTAACCGGATTATTCTTACTGTACAACTTAACTGCACATAAGGAAATAGAAACGAGCAGGATAAGACTGTATAGGGACGACGGACTGATGATAATTGATAAATCTACTGGAGGTAAGGTTGATAAAATCAGAAAATTAATCCATAGAGTCTTCAAATCCTTTGGCTTTAACGTAGTAATTAACCACAATATCAAGCAAGTAGACTTCCTAGACATAACATTAGACCTAGTATGGAACACTTTCCAACCTTACATGAAAAACAACGCTAACCCAATATATATAAACCCCAACTCTAATCACCCACCATCCATTAAGCACATCCCATCATCATTTGAACGTCGCATTAACACACAATCATCCAACAAAGAGATATTTGATAAACACAAAGTAATTTATAATAGAATCCTTAATGAAAGCGGGTATAAATCATCAAAAATCAGTTTTGTGGAAAAATTAAAAATCCAAAAAGCAGAAATAGAAGCAGGAAAATAATATGGTATAACCCTCCATTCAACCAATCAGTTAATTTCAAGCTGGTACATAAATTTCTTAAATTAATCGAGAAGCACTTTCCCAAAAATAACCCTCTAAGCAAAATCTTTAATAAAAATACCATAAAATTAAGCTATAACTGTTCTAATAATCTAGAAAAAATAATCAAAATGCATAACACTAAAATATTAAAAATACACAGCAAAAATAAATCCAACACTAATACAAGTCCGTCCCATGACAACAACCTCTGTAACTGTAGAAACCCCAACCAATGCACCATGGTGCTTTGGTTGGGGTTTCTACAGTTCTATTTCTATTGGTTGGAGTTTTTCTGACGAAATCTCTGATATATATGTGTTCGATTTCATCCTTAGAAAATCCTAAAGATGAAAAAATATATGTTGGGAATACCATGAACGTATTTAAAAAGCGCTTTTACAATCACCTCTCATCCTTCAATAACAAAGAAAAACAAAACAAGACATCTCTCTCCAAACACTTTTGGGAATTAAAAAACGAAAATAAAACACCTAAGGTCAAATGGAAAATTCTCAAAAAAGCAAGAACAGCAAATTCTATAAAAGAACCATGCTTTCTTTGCCTTCAAGAAAAAATAGTGATCCTTAAATATATAAATAGTAACAAGCTCTTAAATCAGAGACACGAAACCACAGTAAACTGCAAGCACATTAGGGACTTAACCCTACAATCATGCTAAGAAATATAAAGAGTTCGATTAGATATCCTCATTATAAAAGATAAGAATGCTATAGAAAAAAATCGATCCAATAAATCCTTAAAGGAAGACCTATCACTAAAGCCTATACCAATAAACTTATTTAACACAATAACCTTACTTAAATACAAAAATATTCCGTACTATAAAAATCAAAATTAAATAAATGGCTCCCAAACTTGAAAAAGAATCAAAATTCATATATTCAAAATCAAGATTAAATATACTACTTCAGAATAATTATATCATACATAAAAATAAACTGTAAGCACACGTAAGATCTAACCCTACAATCACCCCCAAAAAATACTGGGAATTTGAATAAATATTTTTAGTATTATAAAACATAAAAAATACTATAGAAAAATCGATGTAATAAATCCTTAAAATAAGATCTAATGCCCGCAAAAATATCTAAATAAATAAAATATATAAAAAATTAAAAGCAATAAATAAGATTCCAAACGATAATTTATAGAAAAAAGAAGATATTTAAAAAAGAATATATATAAAAAAATTAAAAACTTAAAATTGAGATTAAACATACAACTTATATAAGAAACTAATAAAACGCTAATTTGCATTTACTTCCCAAAAAATACAAATTTAGATTTCTTGAAATAACTTCGCCTAAATACAATTATACTCCAAATTTGAATATATATATATATATATATATATATATATTAAAAAGAACCCTATAAAATAAAAAAATATTCTATACCGAAAAAATCTAAATTGGAAAGAAAAAACACCCCACCCCTATCACTTCTATCTAAGAAACCCCAAAGTGAAAACCTAGACACAGGATCAAAGTAAATAAATGAATTAGGTCCACTAACAGCAGAAATCAACCAATTAAACGATAGCCAACCATAAAAATGATCACTCAACAGTACCCTCTTAGAAAACATAACCAGAAGATATACCTAAGCTATAAAAAGCTAAAAGATACATTCCAACAGATAATACCATTAATCAACAATTTCACACTTACACACAAAATTCGTCAAAAGTCTAACGGTCAAACGAGACATTCACTTAATTACCAATAACCCCAACCACCCCCACGACAACAACGAACCAAATATAAACAGAGATTCCAAAACCTTTATTTCCCCCGAAGAGGTGTTTAAATCCAAACACTGAAACAACCATATGATTTTAGGGAAGAGGACATATATAGAAGAAATTATGTACATGTTCTAAAACATAATTTATAATATATACATATATATATATATATATATATATATATATATATATCCGAGCGGGTACAGAAAGAAGAAAGAATTGTTTCCGTTCAAAACATTAATCTAAAACAGTGCTCGATATATGATATATAGAGCTGTGAATATTTATTATAAATTATGTTTTAGAATGTGTACATTATTTTTAATATATGTCCTCGACAATAATATGTATGTTTCAACGTCGGGTGTCCAACGTTTTGCTTTTATCTCCCGAAGAAACGTTGGGCACCCAACGTTGAAACAAACAAATGAGTGTCGAGGACATATATTAAAAAATAATGTACATGTTCTAAAACATAATTTATAATATATATATATATATATATATATATATATATATAAAATCTCTCTCCAAAAAAGGTAGGGCATATGGGTAAAATCCCAAAAACCAGATCCTATTTATATCCATGTTATTAATATTAAAATGAGGGAGGGGGTGGGATCGATGTAAATAGTATTACCTATTTACAGAGCCAAATATGTATATTATATAAAAACATTCCGAATTCTACATTCGTTGAGAAAATTCTCACTTCTTCAGCAACGATCAAAAACAAAATTTAATAATTCAAATATGGTACAAAATTCACTTACCGGCAGGAGCCCAAAAACATATCTACAGACAGGAAGTTAATACACACTTCTTTTTTTTTTATTAAGAAAGAAAAAATTAAACCTTCTGGTTTGTGAATTTTTGTACCATATTAATTTTTTTTTGTGTGGGATTTATATTTAGTGAACGTTCGAAGATATTATAAAACTTGTATCCATTTGGATGATGTTGATTTTAAATTTTATTTTAAACAACTGCTATCATAAGGAAATATTGTTTCAATAACCATATGTTGTCTTTAAGCAAAAATGAATAGAGCAAAAGCACTGGTTTGTCCATATATCGTTGGAAATAAAATCAAAAAGTACCTAATTATTACTTTGAATATCGTCGCTTAAAATTTTATAATGCGAAAGGAGAACAGATGTAACTTATGCCTTTTACAAAAGCTTGTCATCTTAAATCATATTAATAACCCTAATCTATTTAACAAAAAAAGTAAATTAATGACCACAAGCTGCCATAGAAGAATTACGAACTTACATTCATGGAATCTGATTGATATAGATTCCACTATATGTTTGTCTCTTTCTTTCTCACTCCATTACTTCTCTTTTCTTTCTTTCTGTCTTTCTTTTCCCCGTAAATATTTCTAGTAACAATTATGAATTACGCCTCTTTGAATTCTTTTCTGCGCATTTTAAGAATATATTTTTTCGATTAGTGTATCTGTGAAAAGACAATATGTATAAAGATAAAATGAAAACATAGCCGACATGTTTCGTCCTTTCAGTTACTTTTTCAGGGCAAATGTAAGAACATTATTTTCTGACTGCTATTTTTGACTCTGGATTAATCTGGGCCTATTAATCGGTTTTACAAAATAAATAAATAAATAATTAAATAAAATAAAAAAATAAACCGATTTTTTTAACTGTAAAAACACACCTTTGTCTAAGATTTTTGTTTTTTTATTCTAGCGTAATCTGGGCCTGTGACTACCATTTTGTGTTTAGCACAAACCTAACTTTTTGATATTTTTGTAAACTAGACCAGTATTTGTCTTTTTTACTCTAGCGTAAGCAGGATCTATGCTTATATTTTTGAGTCTCTTGTATCAGTCAGTTAACTACCATACGTAATACACGTTTGGGCGATCATGTCTCGAAAGAGACATGACTGACTGGGCAAAAGATTTTCCCACAGTATGTTGCCCTTTCTTTCTGCAGTAGAGTGGTTGCTACCCAAGGCTATAGAACCCAATCTGTCCTGTTATTTGACCCATAGCTGTAGAAAAGAGATGGATGAATCCCTTTCCCAAGGATATTTGCACGTAAGTGAATGTAGGTAGTCTTATAACTACCGTTTTGAATTTAGTGCAAACCTGATTTATGTCTGCCTATTTCTAACTCGTTTATTCAATTTCGTGTACACTGGACCTATGTCACCATATTTTATTCTATATAAATCAAACCTATGCTTACGTTTCTGTTATCAGTTACAAGGAAAGTGAGAATATATATATATATATATATATATATATATATATATATATAATTACAAAACAAATAGATTAAAAGCCCACTGTTCAAATATTTATATAAGGAATGGTTGATGTAGAGTAGAGTTTAATATTGTAATTTTGTTATTACAATGGTTTATAAAAGCATAATATCACTACACAAAAATGTTCATGTTTCAGAATAAAATTGTTCCTCTTCAGGTGATATGTTAAAATAAATGGTGAAAATGATTTATTTGTGAAAATATAAGATTAATTCATGGTTATTTAGAAAATTAAGGAGTGGTAGTTGAAGGAAATGCTTTAGGTGTGTAAAAAATGTTAAATCAAAATTGAGAATTATGTAACCATAGATATTTAATATTTGGGTTATGAAAAGGAACAGGATGGCTTGGATCTAGACATGTCACTTTTTTCACCATTTATTTTGACATATCACCTGTAGATGAACAGTTTTGTACTAAAATATGAAAAATTAGTCAAGTGATATTATGCTTTTATAAACCATTGTAATAACAAAATTGCCACATATATAGTCATCCACAGACAGATCTGTTTCGCTGTATCGCAGCTCATCAGTACGGTTAGACATTCGATTGCTTTTACTCAGGATTGAAAACCGACCGATTTGGCGTCAGTCGGCAATTCTATCTCTGAACTATGGGCGCTCTTTAGAAGGAGGCATACTTTTAGCTTATGATGTATCATACGCCAGTGGCCAGAGTGCTATAATTCATTACTGAATGAGCGATGCGTAAATGCTAGAGTAGGTACTATTTTTTCAAAGTCTACCATTCTTCCAGAGTGCTCAATCAAATATAAAATTGTCTCACACAGATTAATTGAAGCACTTATAAGAAGGCAAGTAGTATGTGAAGGGGACGAGATAAAAGGTCTTACTGAAAATGTAACTAATAGAGAGACAGTACAGACCTGTAGTCTCTCTTCAGTAACATATCGGAACGAGTCATCCACTTTTGAAAACCAAGCAGCAATTGGCTGTTCTTACCAACGGGCTGTCACGCGATTCTCAAGGACCCCATTTTAAATCATTCTTTCTGCATTCCTACATTTTAAATCATTGTGATTTCTGTACCGTACTACTGATATTCGACATTAAATAAATCAATGATTGCGGACATGTCGATAAATTAACTAGTCTACTCTTACGTAATATCTGTCTTTCTGGATAGCAGTGAATGTTAGAAAACCTCTGAAAAGATTAAGCAGAAACTTGGAAGAATTGAAATGGGGTTCTACAGAAGGATGCTGAGAATATCATTGACCGTAAAGATGATCAACGATGAAGTTTTAGAGAAAAAGAGAACAAAGAGCACAATTATACAAACGTTGAGAAGATTTTTTTCCTTCAACAGATATTCGCTAAATTTAGATGCAATAATTCGTTCAAGCAATTAGATATTCCTTAATTTACAAAAGTGTTTATCTGGCGCGCATTTTATTTAATTATAACAAGGTCAGGTTGTGTGACAAAAAGAAAGTTTAATTATAAAAGGCCTCGAGATTTCAGTTTCACGATCTACGTGTCATGTCATTTCGAGGTGGTTTGACAACTGTGCAAATCAATGAAAGATAGTCAATAATATTGTTATCTATATATCTAAAGACAATAAACAAATACATGATTGCCTACAGACAGATGCGGATAATACTATGAGCGAAACCTGTTAGCAAAGACGACGTTTTAGGCAAAATGGAAACAAAAAGAACACATGATGAAAAAAAAAAGGCTTGGAAAAATTGACATCCACAGGACATATTGAAGGACAGCAAAACTGTGCAACTGTGACTTAATAAGTCACTTAAACGAATACCTGTTAGGGATAAAAAAAAAAATCTATAATGTTTTAAATACCAAACCTGGAAAATATTCTAATTAGCTTTGATCCTGTCCGATGTTAAAATTATTCTGGTCAGGATTTTAGAAGTACTGGTGGCATTTATGTGAAATCTTAGTCTTAAGACAAATAGTATATACAAGAACAAGTGTACTCTTGCCGTCAAAAATGACGCAAAATATTTTAGAGGACTTATATATATATATATATATATATATATATATATATATAATAGTCCCTTCAAATATATATATATATATATATATATATATATATATATATATATAATTGACTTGAAGCAACGGAAATGTGATTCTACAGAAGGATGCTGAGAATATCATGGATCGAATATGTAGCAACGACGAGTCCTTAAAGAAAATGGAAACAAAAGGAAATTTATAATTAACATCAGGAAGAGTCAGTTTAGATTACTGTGACACATAATGAGGAAAAAGGGTTTGGAAAATCTGATACTCACAGAATACGTTGAAAGTAAGCGGGAAGGAGGCAACCAACGTATAATGCATACGTAACACAAATTTTATGAACTTTTATAAATAGATGGCGGAACAGGATTTAGAAGAATTAGCAGAAAAACAAATTATTAAGCGCCACAAAGGACAGAAAATCGTGGAGAGCCATGCTCAACTACGTCTTGAGTGGACACGGCACATCCTGAATAAGAATGTTTAACGATTTAAATAATAAAGTTGACGGCAAATTGGGTAAGAAGGATTGGAGAATTTGAAAAATGAAAGAACAAACGAAAAAGCATGAATGAAAGAAAGGAGAAAAGTAGTAAGAAAAATGAAGCAAAGAAAACTAATTAAAAGGATTTTCTTTTTTCATTCTAGACATCAGAAGGAATAAAGTTATTGTTTTTAATTAGGAAAACAAATGAATAAGAGCAGAAAGATAGTTTTTTAAAAATATGAAGTTGATAAGTAAAAGAAAAAGAAAAGTTCCGGTAACAGAAGGGAAAACAAACAATTAACCCAATAATGACCAGCCTTCCATTTTTTGGACAATAGACATTGATGTTTTATACATAGCAACCTATAATTAATACCATTGTTTTTTCTTCTTTCATATGTATATAGAAAATGTACGTTGTGGTGCAATGGATATCGGTTCGGAACAAAAAATTGGAGTGTTGAGTTCGAATTTCAGCTGAACTCAATGCATTCACTTACGCGCAAATACGCTTGGGAAAGGTTTTATAATTAATCCATTACTTCTCCATGAGTTAAATAACGGAACAGATTGGGTTATATAGCTTTGGTTGGCAACGCAGAAAATAATGGCAACCTACTGCGGAAAAATCTTCAGTCCAGTCATTTATGTCTCTTTCTAGACATGATCGCCCATGCGTGTATCACGTATGACACTTAACTGACTGACTGATACAGAAAGAAAACGTGTTTTCTTTTACAAAACTATACTTAATACTGGGTTTTATATTAGACATGAATGGGTTACAATATGACTTTGTTGAAAACGCAACATAATATTTGGTTCTAAAATAGAAAGTTAGAACAAAAAATATGTAAGAAATCAAAAACAAAAACAAAGAAAATTGAAAAATAAAGAAAGAAAATAACACAAATATAAAATCAGAAGGAAATTGAAAAGAAAGAATGCAGAAAATAAAATAATGTTGAAAGTAGAAGCGGGCTGAAAGTATTAAAGATAATATGAAGAACGAATAAAAGAAAGATTGGAATAAAAAAATCCAAATGAACAAATCAAGAATAAAGAATGAAGAATCAGAATAGAAAGAAATTTCTGATAAAAATAAGAAGAATAAAACGAAAAATAAAAGATAGAATATAAAAAAAGACAAAAAAAGGTATAATTATGAAAGAGCAAATGATAGAAAGAAAAATAATAAAAATTGAAAAAGAAAGAAAAAAGAAAAAGCAAATGAATAAGAAAGATTGAATTACGAAGAAATAAGACGAATGAAAAAAGTATTAACAAAAAGAATATAAAATCTGAGTGAAGAGAATGTTTCAAAAGAAGAGAAATAAAACGAAAGAAAAAATGTATCTAAGATAAAAAAGATAGAATTTCGATAGAAGAAGAATAGGAAAAAAGCGAAATAAAAAACTAGATGAATAAAGAAATAAAGATAGACTATAAATTAAGCAATGTAGAATTTCGACAGACTAACATTAGAAATAAAACGAAAGCACAAAGTAAAATAAATAGATTTTACGTAAAATAAGAGAAGGTAGAATTTAGAAAGGGAAATAAATTGAAAGAAAGAAAGAAAAAAGAAAGAAAGAAAGAAAGAAAGAAAGGGAAAATAAATTGAATGACAGAAAAAATGAAACTGAATTTAAACAAAGAATAAATTAGTTTAAAGAATGAAAGAAAGAAAATTAGTTTACAGAAAGAAAGGAAAATGAACTCAAAGAAAGGAAAATAAATTGAAAGAAAGAAAAATGAATTGAAAGAAAGAAAGGAAAATCAATTTATAGAAAGAAAGGAAGAAAAATAAATTAACAGAAAGTAAAATTATTCTAAAGAAAAAAAGAAAGAAAAATAGATTAATAGAAAGAAAGGAAGAAAGAAAAAAAGAAATTGAAAGAAAAGAAAAATAATTTAAAAAAAGAAAGGCAAGAAAGTAAATTGAAAGAAAGGAAATTTAATTTAAACAAAGAAAAGAAATTGAAAGAAAAAAAATTTAATTTAAACAAAGAAAAGAAAGAAATAACTTGAAAGAAAAGAAAATGAATTGAAGGAAAGAAAGGAGA
The DNA here is from genome assembly GCA_037127315.1 of Ascarosepion bandense. Taxonomy (NCBI): domain Eukaryota; kingdom Metazoa; phylum Mollusca; class Cephalopoda; order Sepiida; family Sepiidae; genus Ascarosepion; species Ascarosepion bandense. The sequence continues at coordinate 3,292,946 of JBBBDQ010000701.1, read as the reverse complement.
AAATGTAAATTGAAAGGAAAGAAAATTAATTTAAAGCAAGAAAAGAAAGAAAATAAATTGAAAGAAAGGAAAATTAATTTAAAGAAAGAAAGAAAAGAAAGGAAAATTAATTTAAAGAAAGAAAGGCAAAAATGTAAATTGAAAGGAAAGAAAATTAATTTAAAGAAAGAAAATAAATTAAAAGAAAGGAAAATTAATTTAAAGAAAGAAAGGAAAGAAAAAACAATGAATTGAAGGAAAGAAAGGAAAAAATGTAAATTGAAAGGAAAGAAAATTATTTTAAAGAAAGAAAGGAAAAAATGTAAATTGGAAGGAAAGAAATTAATTTAAAGAAAGAAAAGACAGACAATAAATTGAGAAAAAGGAAAATTCATTTAAAGAAAGAAAGAAAGAAAAGAAATAAATTGAAAGGAAGGAAAATTAATTTAAAGAAAGAAAAGAAAATGAATTTAAAGAAGAAAGAAAGAAAAATAATTTAAAGAAAGACGGGAGGAAAAAATCCTTACACCAAACAAATATTTATGTTTACATAGCAGCCGTATTCTTAAAAGCATGATTGCTCGTAAAACCACTTGACTCTCCTCATAACACGTTCTCATTGTTATACCTTCTCTTACCGTTTCTTCTTCCAAATTTCTTTAAAGAAAACAATTTCCAGTTATTGTCCGTGTAACTCCGGGTTCTCCAACTTGATCCCATAATCATCGTATCTCTCCATAAAGAGAACAACCCTATTTTCTCCTACTGGTCAGTCTTGTTTTTTGTGTAACCGACGCCTACCACCTCTTCTGTATCTATCCTTATTTGCTTTACCAGCTTCCATCCTGTCTCTTGCTCTATCTACAGCCTGCAACTCTCTCTCCGTTTCTGCAGAGATAATTCGCTCACCCGCTACAGTTCCTGTCACGACAGCGACCAATCTTTCTTCCTCTCTTTGACTTTTCTGGATTCTACTTCCAAATAACCAACCTTGCCGACCACGACGATGACAACGACTCTGACTGCAAATATAACTGCCACTTTTGCTTTTCGACAATATAAGAAGGAAGCATTGCACCAGTACCATAACGGACCCCCACCACCACTGTAACAGTTTCTTTAACATCACGATTCTCTTCCTTCCCATCATCATCAGCACCAACAGAAAAGCGATCTTTCATTCGGAGTTCTATCAACCACTTCCACACAACAGCCAGTGCTGCTATGACGATCATGACGGCTGTGGCTAGCGTTATTATGGCTTATATCAGCTGGGCTCCTGCCTATAGCTTGTCGTGCTGAGCGCGCCTAACCAACTTCACATATAGAGTTTCTGTTTTATCCGCTTCCATACTTCGCAAATAGCAACTTTTATTTTTCGTTTATCAACATTACTTTTTTTTAATCAGATATCAGCTCGTTTGTTTACAACACTTTATACTTGTTACATCAATTCCTTGTTCGTTCCTGCTGTCTGCTGTTTATAAAATGGGATAAGTTAGTAGAAATGTTGAGGATTTTTTTTTTTAAGTTGCATATTTGTAGAAATGATTTCTCTATTCTTTAAAGCTAGTTTTCTTTACGTTTTTTTGTAAAATCTTATTTATTTTATTTTAATTACAATTATTCTTGAACAGTTTGAACAAAAATTCACTTGATTCTACATTTTCAGGAACTTTTTTCATATACCAACAAGAAAAGTTAGCGAGAATCTCCTGTGTCGGACACAACAGAAACACGAGATCAGTATATATAAAAACACGAGATAAGTATATATATATATATATATATATATATATATATATATATATATTGTCATGATTAGCAAAAAGATTTTTTGTTGTTATGAATACAGAAGACATTCACACCATCACTATCACTATGACCTCCCCTAAATGACACATGATGCTCTAACACCGTATTTTTGGGTTAAAATGACAACGACTTAATGTTGCTTTTGTGAAAACTTTTTTTTAAAAACGAAGAAGAAAACGCATAGTCCAGATGTTTACAAAAAGTCCTTAGAGTGCCTGTAACAGCAGCAGGAGCAGCAGGTTGTGGTGCTACTGCTGTTGTTTTTTTTTTTAATTTTTTTCTTAATTTGTTTTTTTTTTTTTTTTTATCTTGCTCCCTCAAAACGAACACAGTCAGGCAGTCACGTCTATCGGACACTTTTCACCACTGCTGGCAGCACCTCAGCTGTTCACCACCACCGACGACCTTACTTAAAACCTCCGCCCTCCTCTTCCTCATCCTTTCCTGTTGCCTCCACCAACGTCATCATTGCTCCTCTATGGGATTTGGGGGAGGCTTAACACCCCCGACTCCAGTACCACTTTTGAAATAAAAAAATAACGCCACGCAGAAGTCACCATCGCAAAAGAACGCGACGTTGACATTTGGAAGTTAGCAGATAGACCTCTCTAGTCAGTACAACGAAAATTTTTAAACAAGAGCAAGAAGTTTGGGAAAAAAAAATATCGTTAAAAATAAAAAAATGAGAGGGGGATAACAATAATAATAATAAAAAAAATATATATATACATGTATATGAAAAGGTCCAGCTACCAACCAAATTGAAACACGGCAAAACACCAATTAAATAGTTAAGAAAAAACTCACGGAGTGATTACTTAACATTTTATTTTCAAAATTGTGGATTTGCTTTTCGTCTAACAGGAATTTGAATTAAGGTAAGCTTTTTTTCTGTTTTCTTTCTTTTTTACTGATATATTTAAACTAATAATTCATCATTTTCGATTTTCAAATTCTCAAATATAAGAGTAACCTCTAAATTTGAAAAGCTAAAATTCAAACTTTCAAAAAACAACTTTTTTTCTTTTTTTTTTTTAAATAAAAGCTAAAAATAATGTTACAAAAAGAATTTTCCGTGTTTTAAAAAAAAAAAATGTGCAATTTTAAAAAAGTGCTTAACAGATATTTTTCAAGGACAACTTTTTTAGATCCTGTGCAGGCAGGGCCGTGGGAAGCACTTTACACTTTCCGTTGTCGTCTCAGACATTGGACGGAAAACAGTGGTGATATGACGACGAAACATTTGCTATGCGTTCTGCGTAAACTCACAATTAGACTGAAATACAGAAATACTATTTATTTGTTCAATAACCATTTTCTTCCGTATATATATATATATATATATATATATATATATATATATATATATAACACTTCAATAGCCGATATGTTCTCGCATTGACAGAAAAATATATGATTGGATGTTGTAACTTGGACAAGTTAGTTTTCATGACGATGTAAGGTTTTCTATAACGTTTATTTGAGCAAATATTATGTATTAGTTAGCGCTTTAGCCATCTGATGAACATGGGGAGAAAAAAAAATCAAATTTGGCTTTTTCTTCTAGAGAAAGTCTGGGCGGATTAAGAATTTGTAGAAGAGAGCAACGTTAATAAACCGGGGGAGTTTTGCTGGAGATAGCTTATCAAATCGAGTGAATATTTTAAAAAACATATCTCGATGGTCTCAAAAAATGCAATTAATCTAAAATAATTCGCATTATTTATGTCTTCCACATCGAAATTTGAAATGGCCGAAACTTTGTTTCTCTTGTGAATGACAATTGCTAAACTAGCATTTCCAAAGAAACAGATATAAAAATTAAAAAAAGAAATACCAAAATTCTAATATAATCGTCCCTTGCATCAAATGAAACTTATTTTAAGGCACACATTTCTCATATAAAGTGTAATTAGAGCGAAATCCTTTATAGCTAAACTTTAGGACATAACCATTTTAATAATGAAATTGACAATTAAAGAAACAAAAGTAGTTTAAAAAGTCTCCGACACCTTTCTCTTCACCTAATGTTCAATACTTTCATAATAATAATGAAATACGATCGTCTTCTAATCTAATTTTGCTTGAGGGGTGGTTAAATCTTCTATTGTTCAATAATTTGATTAGTTATCAAATAAATGAGTATGATTGGATAATATTCAAAACGATCAATTTTTTTTTTCAATCCTTCATTTTTAGAAGGATATTACGTTTATAACTTGGAAGGTTTGAAATTCTATGTATGTTTATTTGATTGTTTTGTTTCTTTAAGTGAATTTTGACAAATAGCCTCGTCCAAAAAAAAAAAACAAAAAAAAACGCTGAAACGTCTCCTTATGTTCCTGTAAATAACCGATTTGCATTGAAAACATTTTTCGATTTGAGATTCTACAAAACTTACAGTGAACAACGTAAAAGAAGAGCTGGAACTGTATTATACTAACAAACACTAATATTGGTAAATATTTACGTTGCTTAACGCTAGTTTCCTGTAATACGACCAAAATACTTTATAAAATAAGTATTAAAAAAGAGCTAGACTTAGTATTTGAAGGGTGCATCATATTTTTATTTCGATATCTTTGAATTCATCTTAATTTTTTTTTTTTTACCCAGTATTCTCTTAGACATATCACAGATTTTATTTAAACTATAATGAACTGATCTACGCATGTAGTTCAGTAGATATTTACTCTGACATCGGCTCAATTATTGCCATTTAAGTCACATCGACTTTTCACACGCGCTCTCTCTCTCTCTCACACACACTCACCTTCCATGTTTTCCTGGCCACGTTGTAAGAAAATAGTTACCCTTAGCCTCATTTCTAATTCAGGCTAACTGTTGATGTGCGCATTTACTTCTCCTCTTCCCAGAACTTTTCGTTCCCATCATCTACGTACCAATTTGAAGCCAATTTTGAGGGAGAGATTACTTTTTGTTACAATTTTCATTATTGTAAAGACTTCTATTTTTTTTTCTTTAACACTTAAATTTATTTTCAATAAAATAACAAAAAAAAAAACTTTAATTTCTAATGTTTGCTATTAATATCAATATTTATTAAATCTAATTTTTTTTCTAGTTTTGAACATTGCTTTTCAGTCAATACGCTCAACAAAAATATTGTCACATCTGGTGTTTACCCAACTGTTTTAAACTTTTTTTTTTTTTTTGCTGTTCAAAATTTAAAAACAAATTAATTGCCAAAGATGATATAAATATTTGAAAACCAGATATTGTCACATGCAACCTTTTTTTTTTTGTTCGACGAGTAAAACAACTAATCCACACAAAGTAGATGAGGATCCTCGTCTGAATATTCTGCAACAACCTATTGAAGAAAGGCATACTTCATTTCGGGTATTTTTATTATACTTTCGCAATCAATGTCGTTCTTAGACGGAACAACCTCATGTAATTTTTCCTTCTGGTATTTTATAAATTGTCAGTGTCAAATAGCAAAGAAAGAAAAAGTTTCAGTTGTTTGCTTAAAATACTTCAAAATCCTTATTAGTGAAGGCACGAGAAACATGCTAATGTGAAAAGCCAATATTAAATAAAGCAAGGATTTAACCAAAATATGTCTCAGTGGCTTCAGCAGCTCCGTTTTGCCAACGTGGAACTAATTTTTATCCCCACCCCCCACCAACCCCAGCTCAAAAAAATATCCAGATTGCCAGAGACGATGGCTTTCTTAAAAGCGCCTACTGTTCAAAAATTGAAGTTTGTTTTATATTTTTTTAAATTCATTTTTATTTTGAGAATATCTTTGCAGAGGGGTAAAGTCTGGAAAATAAAAACGAACCGCAAATTAGTCATTGCACATAGAATTTTTAAAGATATATATATATATATATATATATATATATATAAAACGACCTTGTTTATGAGATAAAACACAATAATAATCATCGTATTTAATAAGTTTGAAAAACTAGTCGTGAGGACACCATAACACCAACGAATAGCCCGCGAAACAAGTTCGCTAACCCTCGCTTTACGGCAAGCGTCCTGACCCGAATTTCCTTCAACTGATACTTACAGTCTTTGTTACATAAGCAACGACTATTCAGCATTTTATACAGAGGAATCTACGTGTATTTGGACTTTTTCTAAAGTTGAATGCCAGTTACACGGTGTAAGCTTTGTCAGCTAAATGCACACTAGTATTAACTCACAACAGCTTTTGCGTCTCATGTAGCAAACGTACTATTTTTTTCCTTTCGTTGTTATCTTAGAATGACTTAGTTCTCTTAAGTATAAATTAATTTCAAATGCGCAAAGATATGTTGAGTTAGCATTTAGATCTGAGAGTATATTTCTTAAAATATAAGCTCTCGCAAATATGTTGGGAGATTATATTTGTTCGAAATATTGGACAGTTTCTCATACAAACGCACTGTTACTAAAGTATAAGAAAGAACAATGCCGACATGTGCTACTCTTGAATCCCCCTCTTTTTTTTTCTGCGTACATTACAAATTAAACACTATTGATTAGTATATGTTGAAAACTTTCCGAATTTTGAGGTCAGTTTTTTTTTCTCGTTCACTATTTTTTTATCCTAAAATCTCGAAAAGACAATAAAATTCACTATATTTTTATCCATAATGTTGAATGTTCAAATTATTCGACATTGCAAAACATTGCTGATGGAATGAACTATTATGACACCCCCCCCCCAATTTGTGTTTTGATAAATATCTGTTCTTTTTTGTTTTGTTTTTTCAGTTCACCTATATTGCATATAATCCATTATTGTACGTAATTATAATAAAATTTGTACTTTATATGAATTCTACGTAATAAAAATTGATGTAAACGCGGGGGTCTCCGTATCATAGATTCCGGAGGCAGCTATGAAGGAGATATTAGTTTAACTTTTTAGGGCGTAGTGTAAGATCCTGTAAAATGAAATACTTCATAAGATCAAAATTGTTTATCCAATCTCAAAGTTTGCTAGAAATTAAAACAATTGAATGATAAGAACTTTGTGTCACAGGCAATTTCATCCACCGTGGGTGATCTTAAATGTTATTAAATGCTTAGTAACTCTGAAATAATAATATAATTTGACCACTCATGAATGCTGTTGTAATTTCTCAAGCGTTGAAAATATTTACGCAGGCATGGAACGAATATGGCAGTTGATAAAAAAAAAAAAATGAATATGTCTATATTTCTGAGACAAGGTAGTATTTACACTATTCGGACTATTGTCCTCATCTTTGACATTTGTACGAGGTTTCGACCGTTGTACACTCCGGCTTTATTAAGGTGCTAGAAATTGGAATGAATATGGCAGTTGACAAAAAAAAAAAATGAAGTATATTTAAAAATGAGCTGGCGTAGAACAACAGGTAAGGCCGACCGTAACAATACCATGTGCGGCAGAAATACATCCAACTTTTGAGATTGACAGAACGGACAAAGTAACTGCTATTAAAAACATTTCACTATTATTTAAACAAAGGACTATAGGTTATATTCATTTTGTTTGTAAAATGACACCCTTTTTCTAACTCGTGCTCTGCAATTACCATACACTGTTGTTGACGATTTCTAACGTTTTCAATCACCCAAAAGTTCAAACGCTTCGAGGTCTTCCAGTTGGCTCTTTCATTTTTTTTTTTTCAATTTTTTTTTTAATTTTTTTTTTTAGCGTTGAACTTGTGGCCCTGAAATTTTTTAACTCATAACCGTATCGATTTTTTTATCTGGAGCAGCTTCCATCGTTACTTGAAATGAGCAAGAAACGCTGTGTTAAAATTACAAATTGAGTCGGTCAAGTGCTGTACGTGATACAAGCATAGGTAAATCATGTCTCAAGAGACATGACTGACCGGGTAGAAGATTTTCCCGCAGTAGGTTGCCATTACTTTCTGCGGTAGACTGGGTGCCAACCAAGGCTATAGAACCCAATTTGTCCTGTTATTTAACTAATTGCTGGAGAGAGAAGTGACGAATTCATACCTTTCCCAAGGGTATTTGTGCCTAAGTGAATGCAACGAATTCAACTGGAATTCGAACTAGGCTCTCCGATTTCTCGTTCCGAGCCGATAGATTCATCAGTCTTAAAAAATAAAAAATTCAACAATAAACGTCTGTTGTGAAATCCGAATCAACTATTCAGATTTAATTGATCTAAAGAGACATGCTTATTAACCTTTATACCACACCGAGGTACAAAAATGATTTTCTAAGCATAGATGTGGCACAAAGTCAAAATTGAGCCTCGAACTTGCTATTCAGTTTTGACCTAGCGAAACAAGCTTGCTACCAATTACACCTCGCCAAAGGGCTCATAAATGGTGATTTTTTTTTTCTGAGCGTAGTTTAGATGCGGAACAAAGCTGAAATTATGGGTCACCCACTGAAGATCAATCTCACTCCTCATCTGTAATGAGTCTAGTGAGAGCAAGCTTTATTTATATATATATATATATATATATATATATATATATATTACAGCACGCCAAGATAGCAATGATGTAATAGAAAAATAGTGTAAAATATTAGCTAAATGAAGACCTTATTATTGCATAAGTGACAGTTTAAAATGTGGGATTTATTTCTGCTACATTTTTTTCCTTATCTCAGTAAATTAAACACTTCAGATTTGTTGTATAAAAAATAAGTCCTGGGGGTTCCGTTTGCTATGTAAATTTTATGTAATTTTCCTCTCCCACTACGGAAACTAAAACAAAATAAGCGTGATTAATTAAATGTTAAAATTCGTAATCAGTTTTTTTTTTTCATGTTACTATCGATTACGCACCCAAAATTAAGAATACTATTTATTTTATTCTATTTTATTTCTTTGTTTTTATTTTTTTTTATTTTTTGAAATCACGTTGTCTGATTTGTTTTGGCTTCCAAAGGTGGGGACCAATTTACAGCTAATTTACATCACAAACTTAAGCCCTATTAACTTTAAAATCACTTTGTGATCTGGAGTTCTTTATCTAGAGTAATATGAAAAAAAAACTTTTACGAAAAGGGCTATTTCAGGTTGGAGTGTCTGTTTTACAGCTATCAGTGAAGCGAGTGGGTTAATGGCAAAGACAATACGTCTTCGAATTGCCTGGACTGGTGCTACAGATAATAGAAACCATATCACTTCAGAACATTCAACAACAGCTAAAATTGATACCGTATTTAAGGCAAAGTAACGACACCCAAGACGTTGACCCAACCCATGACTTAAAAAGTTGGGAAGGACCCCTACCCCCATCAATACTGGAAAGAGTAATAGCAACTATTAGACTTTAGAAAGCTGTTTTCTGGGGGGTAAATTAAGAGAAAGATTTTAATTTCAACTGATGTTAGTACTGGCTACCCGGTTAATGAATGTAGAATGTTTCCTTTATATGCGAACGGATATCAACAGTACAACTTCAAACGTTTTTTTCTTTTTGTTTACTGTTTCATATGACGGGCATATATCTTTACGTTTGAATTTCCTATTTGTAGTGTTTTAAAACTACAGGCATTTCAGTTCTTTTTACTTTTTAGTCACCAGCTCTCAATTGATAGGTGTTGAGGCATATTTTGATAAATAACGTTTCAACTGGTACCGATGAACTTTTGCCAGTACTTTTGAAATAACGTCAACACTGCCATCAATAATATTAACAATATTAAGTGACAGAAATAAACAAAATCACTGACGACGTCGATTAAATATTTATGGAATCTGGTCAGGTTGGAAAACACGTCTGAGGAGAAAAATTGACGTTACATCATCAACGAGGTAAACCCTAAACTTTCGTCTATCGCTATGAACCGTTCTCTAAATATCTGTTGCTTTAAACTTCTATTGAGATTTGCTCAACTCGTAACAGAAGTAGAACTCTGACATACTATCAATCTCTCTCTCTCTCTCTCTCTCTCATCCGTTACATCCACTGGTGTGAGGGGGCAGACTAGTCAATGAATCCCAAGAGTGCTGCATGGCTTTCATCCCATTATCCATCGTTCTTCCCCGTGTCGTTCTTGGTCTTCCCCTCTTTCTTTTGCCATCTAGGGTCCAGTGCAGCGCTGTTCTTGCTATTGACTGTGGATCTTTCCGGAGCGCATGCCCAATCCACCTCCACCACCTTCTTGTAATGATGGTGCCCATGTTCTCTTGCTTGCATCTCCTCAACAGGTCTTCATTGGAGATTTTCTCTGCCCAAAATATTCTCAGTATTCGTCGTAGGCATACGATGTGAAAGGATCAAAGTTTAGCGAGATCCGCCTTAGTCATTCTCCAGCACTCAAATCCGTAAAGGAGAGTAGATGCAACACAGCTCTGGTATAGCTTGGTGTTGGTGCTGTATTGTGTTGATCCCCCCGATATGGTTCATTTCCATCGCTAAAGATCCGTTAAAAAAAATGTTTTAGTAAGTACCAGATTTCACTTGCTTGTCCTCTACGTTAACAAGAGACAGATTGAGCTGGAATTGAAGGACTGTTGCCATCAATATGCAGAAGCTACACAGTCTTAAATTTCTAATCTGGATAGAGTTTAAAAAAAGTCCACGCGACCTTGTGAGTAATTATTTTCCGTCCTGCAATCATTTTTCCCTATCATTATTTCAAAGAAAAGTGTTTAGACGAACATCAGTTCTAACTTTCATGGCTAAGACCCTCCATGCTACGCACATTGTAGCGAATCACCAACATTCTCTTTGTAGTGAGATGTAAGTTCCACTCGAGCAGTTTCTTTCCAAGAAACTGCTACTTTGTGGAACCGACTCCCGAGAGGATGCTTCTTCGATCACTAGATTCTTCAATCGTTATCTTTCCCAATAAAATGTACCTCTTACTCTGTTGCTATTAGACAGTAAACATTGTAAAAAGAAATATAAGTTAAGTAAATAGCTAATATTATTATGGCCAAAAAGTTTTTTAAAAAAATCCAAATTTGTGTCTGGGAAGATATTCTCTTTCGTGCCCCTTCATTTATGATCATTGTTCTCAATAATTTCCTGTCCTTTGTAGTTTTTAAAAACTTTTTGTTCTCACTCCCAAACCTTGCCCTGCCCTGCATGCATCGCTCAAGCGATCCAGTTAGCTTGTAGTTTGCTTTCCTCTGACATTATTACCCTCATTCTGTCCTCCATGCATCATATTTTCTAAGCACTCTTTCTTTATTCTCTTCCCTGCTGTAAATGTAAATGAATTAATTTTTAAAATGTTAGGTTAATCGCTCAAAGATATCGACGATTTTCATTACATTTTTCAGAAATATTTATTTGCTGAAGCTATACATAGTATGATTAGAATATTTCAAAAATACAGTAATTGAATGATTGAATTTTTTTTTTTTTTTGTAATTTTCTATTTTCAACCATCAAATATTCTGTAAGTTTTCATCCGCTCATCTTGAATCGGCTCATAAAAAATAACTTTTATATTTGTTTAGCAATACCAATCTGTATTTTGCTAGCTTAAAAAAAATCTGCCTCACTTTATTACTGATGCCATTTTATTCTGTCGAATCAGAACGAAAGATTAAATATTGTCAATCGGTTGATATTTTTTTTTCACCATTTTTATAAGCAAACAAGTTAGATTAACTATAATTAGGTTTTAATAGCTCATTTTCTCTACAGTAGGGTATTTTTGACAGAAATTGCTTTCAAATGCCACAAATTCTGGCCAACGAAGAAATGAAAATCGTTCTAGTCAGCAAACGCACATTTTTCCACAAACAAAAAAATGTTCGAATCTAATCAATATCAGAATTTGATGGATTTTAATTATTCCAATAATTATATAACTAAGGTTATCTCTTTTAAATCGATTTCCACGAGAATATCTTCGGTAATTGAACCACAACATTTTGTTTGTTTTTTTGCTAACATGTTTATAACTGACTTTTTTTATAATTAGATTTATGCTTGGGTCTGTTGAACGAGTCTTAGTGGGTTTGTTTTATATATATATATATATATATATATATATATATATATATCTGGAAGCAGCAGATAATTTTCTAAACATATACTGTTAAATATAAGAGACAATGAATGTCTATGTTTAATCATGAGTCGTACTAAAATCGTATTGTGGCTTTAAATTATTCATCTGAATTTAAAGCCAAAATACGATGTTTAGAACGGCTCATGATTAAACATAATAGACATTCATTTTCTTTTATATTTAACAGTATATGTTTAGAAAATTGTATGCTGTCTCAATACACTAAATTTAAGTTACATGATGCCGCAGCATTAAATGATCCTAACACCAAGAAATTTCAGTGGAACCTCATTAAACGGCAAATACACACAGCCAAACAGAAATTAAGATGGCACATGTGGGCCGAAAGCTTAGAACCAACTTAGTAAAAACTTATCCAAATGTTGGAGAATTTTTGTCTTTATTTTCACCTGAAATTAAAGCCAAAATACAATGTTTAGAATGGCTCATGATTAAACATAATACACATTCATTGTTTTTTTACATTTAACAGTGTAGATATAATCTCATTTAGACCAGAGCGACAAAGGGACTTATCCTCATTTTGATTAGAGTTGAACTAGTGTCTTCATCATTATGATCAAAAGGTTCCGATCGTTGTGCCCTCTGACATTCTTCAGGTGTCTCTCAAATCCGGTTAATTTTCAGGGTATTTTACACTGAAATTGTTCAATTTATGGTGGGTGGAATAAAGTGTTAATTTACAGTATTCTCCAGACAGTTGAAGACCTAAATATAGAATGGCTGAAAAGTGATAACAAAATTTAGGACATTTAGTTCGACCATCTTTATTTGGTTGTCACCCGCTTCATTTAGTTGGTTAGTTTCTTAATTTGTTCGAACAAAAATTACGCCTTGCTGATACCTCATGAATAACGGGTGATTCCGTTTTGACCGCATCAAAAAAAAAAAAAAACGCTGCTTGATTTCATGGAGAAAATGAACAAAAAAAATACAGAAAAATAGTTTAAATTCTGCTTCAGTGAAACAGGAAAGTTGTCAATTTTCAATTTGTTTTTCATTTGTATACCCTTACTTTGTGCGTTGTGGTGCAATGGATATCGTCTCAGAATGACAAATCGGGGAGCCGAGTTCGAATTTCAGTTGGATTCCTTGAATTCCGTTACGTACAAATACCCTTGGGAAAAGTACTAATCCGTCTCTTCCTTCCGGTTATGGGTTAAATAATAGGACAAAGATTGGGTTCTATAGCCTTGGTCGGCAACCAGTGTACCGCAGAAAGTAATGGCAACCTACTGCGGGATAATCTTCTGCCTAGTCAGTCATGTCTCTTTCGAGACATGATCGCCAAAACGTATATCACGGATGACACTTAACTGACTGACCCTTAGTTACAAACATTTTTATTAATAAATATATATATATATATATGATAGGTTTTCAGTTTTAAACTTTAATTGTGCATGTTTTTTCCTTAAGTAGCACGACCTTTACGCCCTGTTAATAACCCCATAAATCTGCTATTATGTTCTGAGCGTATGAAAAACAAAATGCATATCAGAGACGTTACGTGGTTTCAGTGATAAAATGATAATATTCAACCACTGTTTTCGTGAAATGCAGAAATCTCTTTATTCCAAATCCTTTCATTTGTACCCATCATGATAGGTGATAGTTCCGTGTCTGCTTGGTGGGTGGTGGGGAAACGTTACCATCCTGCTTTTGGAGCTACTGGATTTCACAGGCCCGTCCTTTCCTCATATAGCAACCTGGGCTAAGTCAAAGAAGATATTAACAGCTAGGATTTGGTCTTCCAGATTTTTGGAGATACCCCTATAAATTATCTATTATTGATTATCTATGATCATAGATAATCAATAATGATCAGAATATGTTCTTACGCATATTAATCCAGTCGAAAGAGGGTAGGATTGAGGAAAGAACCCTGTAGAACGCCGGTATTGATTTTAAGGACTTCCGATGATTGGACGTTAACAGCTACCCATGGAGACCTTTGTGTTACGAAGGTTTTAATAATTGAGATCCCTTCTAGTGATCCAGCAGGTGGAGTTTGTTGCAGCTCCTGTTGCCACACCTTGTCAAAGGTAGTTGATATATTAGGGGCAATGTCCTCGTGATGAATATGTTTTCTAGTGCCTTGCTCCTCCTTTGAGTAATGCGTTATTAATCAGCAGTGGATCTATCGACGCGAAATCCTTACGAAACATTTTCCACCATCTTCAGCAATCGATTGTTTACATGAGTTCTACTTGAGGCTTGCAGTGAGCTTGTCTGGATAAAAATGCTAGAAAATAAGCCTCCTTGTAAGAACATGCATCCATCATGATGGGAGAAAGTTATCAGTTTGGTTTTGGCCGTATTTTTTTTTTTAATCGTTTTAATCTAACCAAGGTGGCACCGTCACTGATGCGCAGGGGGATACATAAGAAAGTAAAAGTTTTAGGAAGGAGGAGAGTGAAGAGAATGACGAACCAGTTTCAGGGGGGGGGGTGTCAGAGAAAAGGCAAGAGAAGGATGTGCAGACAGTTGTGAAGGTAGAGTGAAAGGAAAAGAACAAGATGCACGGGGTGATTTAGAAAAGAATGGTGTCAAGTGGATAAAAGATGGGAATTGACATTACATTTAAATTTCTGGTGGTTGTCGCCGTCAGGAAAGCAAGTATATGGAAGGGAGTTCCACAGGCGGGAAGTGCGAGAAAAACTAGAGTAGCATTGTCGCCTGCATTTGGTTGATTTGACTGTAAAAGGATGGGACTTTGTTGCCGGTTTGATTGCACGAGTAAATTCTTGTGGAAGGGGCACCAGTGACCTAAGTTCGTTGGATCAGAAGCCATGAAAATATTTGTAGAAGAGACAGGGATGCCACATCCCGCCGGTGAGAAAGTGGATGGGGTCAAGTTGCCAGGTTGGGATCAATCACATTAGATTCTCATTTGGAGCCTGTTGAGAACACTAACAGCAGGAGCGTCTGACCGGATATGACAACAGTATTCCATTGAGCTACTTGGGCTAGGTGAGAGATGTTCGTCGCTCGGTTCTATTCCCCTAGATTCTTTTAGGTGCGTCTGTAATCTGTTGTATCATTGATACTCACTAAATATCAGAGTATGCTCTTGGGTATATTAATGCAGTCGAAAGAGGGTAGAATCGAGGTAAGTACCCTTCAGAATTCCGGCATTGTTCTCAAGCATATCCGATAACCGGCCGTTAACAGTGACCGTGAGGGATTTATTTGTTAGGAAGGAATTGATAACAAAGAGAGCACTTCCAGAAATTCCATAACTGGAGAGTTTACGCATCAGCCCCCTACACCTACCAACGCCATACCTTTTGAAAGACCTTTAATATATTCAGGTCAGTGGTTTTCTTGATAAATTCATATATTTTGCTATTCCAGCCAGTCTTTGGATTTCCGTGGTACATTTCCTCGTCACCTGTTTAAAATCATTTCCAAATATTTAAACTTCTGTACTAGTTTTAGTTTAGTTGGTGAAGGTGCACGATAGAGTAATGCATAGAGCAATTGGAGAGCCGAGTTCGAATTCCAGTCGGATTCATTACACTCACTTACGTGTTGAAATCCTTAGGAATGGTATGAATCCATATCTTAACTCCAGCTATGGATAAATAGGTTCTTTAGCCTTGGGTGGCAGTCAGTCTAGGAGGAGTGGTTTGGGTTCCATCAAGTATTTTTACCCAAGACACACCACTTCTGCTGTAGCTGCAGTATTGTGGTGCCCCTACGACCCTGAAGAGTAAGGGATACTTGACCGTGACTAGCTTCGTATCTAATTCTTACTGTTTTTTTTTTTTTTTTAATCATATCACCCCAAGCAAGGCGGTAACGCCACTGATGTGCAGGGGGCTACATAAGAGTGAGAAGATTAGAAAAGAGAAAAACAGGAAACCGCATCCTAAACAGGAAACAAGGGATGAGCCTCTTCACCTGTTCAATAGACGTGGGTGGAGTGTGAACCGGGCGATAGTTTAGTCTATCTACTCCAATTGAAGAACTAAACTTGTTTAAAGGCCAGCGACAAATACAAGTTGGAAACTAAGAGAAAAATGGAGCATCTCTTGAAACTTGCTTAAACTTATGAGTGTTCATACGGCTAATCAAACACGTGTTTCTATAATCCAGCATTATTTTTTTATAAATATTTTAGAATAAAACTTTTCCTTTCCAAAGAACTGCTCACTGCCACCATCATAATTTATCTCAGTAAAAAATGTTTTTTCCATTTTAAGTTCTTTTTTTTCCACGCTTCTCACTTGTGAAACTCCATTTTGATTTCTTGCTTAACCTTAAAAATTAAATGCAGCGTCAAAAAGCCTGTTTTTCGTTTGTTTTCCCTTCCCCTCAATCCTCCCCATTCTCAGTCTTTCCTTTCCCTTTGGCTCCCTGTAAATCCGCCTTCATTCATTCAGTGGCATTATCACTCACACGCACAGGGGCTCAAACAAACATTGTACACACTTTTTAACTTCCTATAACTTGATTTTTTTGTTTTCATATCCAGGCATCTGATTTTATATTTAATTTAAACAGTTCATTGTAAGTCGATAAACATAAATATTTCTTAATACAAAGATCTTGTTTGATAGTTGATAAATACATTTAATTTCAAGTAGAAACTGGGCACATTTGTCGGATACATTTTGTGTGTGTATGTGTGTGTTATATACAAATGCAGTATTTATATATTTTTAAACAAGGAGATAATATCCCTACGATGTGAGCGGTGAAATTGAAGAGAGCTTCCGGTGAAGGAACCGGAAACCTATTCCTAAACAGAGAGCGAGGGGCAAAGCCTTATTTTCTATTCAAAAGACGGGCATTGGAATGAAATGCTACTGTCATTTGCCTGTCCTCGAAATAATCCAGTGGTTACTACACTTTTCAAGAATTAACTTCTGGGGTTGTTTTTATTCTGCTAAATCACACGCGTTTTCATAAGTCGGTTAAATCTAAGCAGCCATAATAGATAAGTGAAATACCCTCCTTCAGAATGGCAATCTGTCGAAATACAGTTTGGTGCGCCAATAAGTTTACAACCAAAAATTTCTTTTTATAATATCAAAATACTGCATCGCAAGATCCGCAGTAGGGAAATAGAAAGTGGAAGATTGTTATCCGCCAATCTCTAGTTTAAAGAGGATTTTGTTTACTTGAAATTTTTATTCAGAATATTGATATTTTGCTGGTATCGAAATTCAAACCTCATCACTGATGTGAAATATAAAAGCACTCCACAAGGTGCACTTTTTGCATGGATGTTTTCCCAGATTTATGCCCAAGGCACGTGGTTTGTGTTTGGTTGGTTTCGTTTTATTATTTATACAGTTGTACTATAAGTGTCTGCGAGTGTTCTTAGCTGGGTTTTGTGCCGAGGTACACCCCGATAAATATCGAAAAAATCGGGTTGTAGAAGGAGTGGTCCGATTTTAATCAAATTTGATACTCATAGACAAATACACAAGAAACGATATTCAGAAGTTTCAAGGTTGCAGTTCTTACAATAGTGCAGAACATCGATAATATATATATATATATATATATATAAAAGGCAAGCTGTTTGTGTGTCTTTTTATTTGTCAAAGTCCTTTATACAAATCCACAATTTTTATCCGATTCTCACCAAATTTCACACAAATATTCTTTAGGCTGAGTCTGAGCTCCAGGGCCATGGATTAATTTTAAAGCTTTCATTACACTCGAGCAACGCCGGGCTATACTGCTAGTATATATATATATATATATATTCTAATTACTTAGTTTCTGATCATTAGACAAGTGCGCATTTCTATTAAAGTGTAATTGTAAAAATTGCGAGTTCAAAAATTCCCTTCCACGTGAGCGTTCTACAAAAAGCGAAAAATAATCATCGTTACGTGATCTTAAAAAAAATCGGTAAATGGTAAAATCAGTTATTGAAAATCGCCTGAAGACACCACTCATAGTAGAAACTTAGGTCGCGTAATAACTCGTTTACAAATGGAATATATATATATATATATATATATATGTATGTATAATGTAAAACGTACCAACAAAACAGTAGCACTAATCACGTCCGAAATCAAAGACCTACTGCTAACAAATCGGTAACGTAAGTCGTCAAACCCAAAAGGTACTACCAAATGGGTAAAGGAGAATAAACAAAAAAAACAAACAAACCCAAGATGAAAACCTTAACAAGAAAGAGCTCAATATGAAAGTAAAGCAAAAGCACGAACCGTGTGTGTGTGTATATATATATATATATATATATATATATATATATAGATAGATAGATAGATTATGCAATCTTTCTCTCTCTAAATTTAAAATTATCCATACCCTCTTTCTTCTTTGTGTCCTAAACATTACTATTGTCTCTTTCTGATGTTAAATCTACGTGTATTATTCATTCGTTATATATTGTCTTCGGTATTCAATCTTCATAGGATAAACAACAGGTCACTATAAAAAATCTACGTGT
Source organism: Ascarosepion bandense (assembly GCA_037127315.1). Lineage (NCBI taxonomy): Eukaryota > Metazoa > Mollusca > Cephalopoda > Sepiida > Sepiidae > Ascarosepion > Ascarosepion bandense. The sequence goes on along the minus strand of JBBBDQ010000701.1, from coordinate 3,274,717 downwards.
ATTATTTATTCGTTATATATTGTCTTCGGTATTCAATCTTCATAGGATAAACAACAGGTCACTATAAAAAAATAATTGATTATAATTTACAGACATTACAACTCAAATCAGAAACTTTATTATTTGACAGTGAGATTTAGAAAGCTATTTTATTTGCCACTTTCAAACTGTTAAAAAAAATATTTCCTATGCACTAGTTTTTCTATATTTTTTCTGCAAATACCTCACGGATTAATGGAAGATTAATTTATCAATTTTTTATTTTTAAAACTGCTAGAAACATTTGGTTTGTTAGTTTGGAATGCGCGTAAACCTAAGCAAGATAGGAGTGAAGTAAATGGTTAGTGCTAAGAAAAGCCAAAACCTCCAACAATTTTTTACCACCCACCCGCCAGTCTCCACTCATTACGTAATCATGAGATTAAATGAAAGCTTTGACACTTGTTTTGTAAATGCTAGCAAGCATATTACAAGTTATATAAACAGCTAATTGCACAATAATAATGGAGTTCAGATGGATTTCGAATAAGAAATTAAATAAGCCATTTTCACCATTTCACCATAAATAAGCCATTTTCACCATTTTCACCATTTCATTTCCTTGTATTTTTGCATTTATTAGAATTTTTAAAAAATTCCATTTGTAAAAACAGCTTTAATTTTATTTTCAGTGAACAAATGAATATTTTGTCTATTTGTCTTTTTAAGAATAGTTTAGATGTGGCACAATATAATATTAGGGCACCTAGTGAGACTCTCCGCTTGGTGCTCTCCCTCCTCCTCTGTCCGCTTGGTGCTCTCCCTCCTCCTCTGTCCGCTTGGTGCTCTCCCTCCTCCTCTGTCCGCTTGGTGCTCTCCCTCCTCCTCTGTCCGCTTGGTGCTCTCCCTCCTCCTCTGTCCGCTTGGTGCTCTCCCTCCCCCTCCTGTCCACTTGGTGCTCTCCCTCCCCCTCTGTCCACTTGGTGCTCTCCCTCCCCCTCTGTCCACTTGGTGCTCTCCCTCCCCCTCTGTCCACTTGGTGCTCTCCCTCCCCCTCTGTCCACTTGGTACTCTCTGTGTGTTTAGTGCTCTCTCTCTCTCTCTGTGTCTTTGACTCCTCGTGCTTCTCTCTTTTTTGTTTTTTCTCTTCATTAACTGACTCTCTGACCATTGTTGGTAGTGCTTATTTTCTATGAACCTCTGCCTGTCTAATAGTTTTTCAAATAAAAGAATGTTGTTTTTTATCTTACTGTATTTCTCACCAGCTTGAATAATGGTAAAATAAAACTCCCCTTAAATTTCGAATAGTGACTTTTAAAAAGGATGTTTCCTTGTCAAATATTAGCGCAGCACAATTATTCTACTTCTGCTTGTCTGGTCTTTGGTCAAGGCAGATTAGATATTATGTGGTTTTCATCTACTTTCGCATGTAGAAGTCACTAAACACATTTTACTCCGAACTGGAGATCGATCTCTCGGACAGTACCTTCCTACACGAAAAACAGGGAGCGAAGAGCTCGCGCTGATATCTGCGATACTGATTTTTTTTATATTAATGTTTAACCCTATTTAAAAAGTATAGTATAATATACTTTATTAGAACTTTTTTGTGGTGATTTTTTTTTTTTTTTTTTTTTTTGTATTTTATTTATTTTTTTACACTAATGATAATTCCATACAAAACCCAAAAGTCTCTCTCGGTAAATGATTGAGTAGCTTAGTTTATTTGTATTTTATCTATATGCACTCACGTGTTTACTTTGTCGATATGTGGGTCAGGTGTATGTGTTGTATAAAGGTTATCAGTGTCGAAAATAGAATCTGTAAATCGGCGAACCGAGTTCGAATTCCAGTTGAATTCCTTGCATTCACTTATGTACAAATACACACGGGAAAGGTATTAATCCGTTTCTTCTCTATCGATCTAGAGGTTAAATAACAGATTAGTTTCTTTAGCTTTGGTTGGCAACCAGGAGACATGATCGCCCAAAGTGTGTATCACGTATAGCACTTAACTGACTGAAACTTTGTTCGAATAATGGCCTAGCCGGTTGCATTGTTTTTAGCACAAATCCATGTGGGGGAACTTATTAGTCTCTCTCGTCTCTCTCTCTCTCTCTGTCTCTCTCTCTCTCTCCATGTGTGTGTATATATATATATATATATATATATATATCTCCATATATATATATATATATAATCTCCCTCCTCTCTCTATATATCTCTCATTTCTCTCTCATCCCTCTCTCGTTATATGAATAAAACAGCAAGCGAGAATGACTGCGATTCAGATATTAAAAAATCAAATAACATTATCTTGCGAGGGATGATTACGTACGTACTGACCGGACGTGTTATTTAAAACTTTAAAATATATAATCTCGAAACAACCGTCCTGCTCTGTGTTTTCTAACTTGTTGAGATATTTTTATTCCAACGACTTTTCCTTGACTATTATCGCCGTTCCCTTTATCCTGTCACCATGAGTCTTCACCCCGATTACTCAAAACCAGTTTTTTTTTTGTTTTTTGTTTTTTTTTTTGCACTTTCTCCCGCTTCCTGAACACAACTCACTAGCTGACATCTCTGATAAGCTCATCTCTCATTGAACGACGCTGAAACTCATGGAGTTAAGAAAAAAAATGTGATTGTATTTATCTTGCAGAATATTTATTTTTAATCATTTCATCCTAAGTAAAACAATAAATCCACTATGAGGCAAGGGGTTATTTTTTTGCTTCCATTTTCTCCAAAACCTCGACGTTACTCACCTGTTCGGTCTACGGATCTTTTTGTGTGAATCCGAAGAATTCCCCCCCCCCCCCCAAAAAAAAAAGCAGTAATGAGAGACAGGAATATTTCGTTAAAAATTAAAAAAAAAATGTACTAAGCTTTTACGTAATATTTTGTGCTCCTCTGCTAAATTCCTTGAAGATGAAGAGACTTGAAGCAACAAAAATGTGGCTCTACAGAAAGATGCTGAGGATACCATGGGCCAAACATGTAAGTAAGGATAATGTTTTGGAGACAGTGGAAATGAAAAAGAAAATTGTAGCTAACATCAGGAAGAGGCAATTAATAATCCTGGAGTACTTGAATGAGGAAGGAGGGATTAGAAAATATGATTCACACAGGAGAGAGTGTGAGACACGGAAACCATTGCGTAACATGATGGGCTTGAAAAAAATGGATGGTATAACAGGGTTTGAGAGAAATAACAAAAATACAAAACTTAACAGCTACAAGGGCCAAGAAGATGTCTAGGGCCATGATCGCCTACGTTCTGAAGGGGCACAGCATATAAAATAAGCTGCAATATCTGTATATAAAACATTCAGATTTTTAGCAATACCAGGTTTCAGGAAGATATAAGATGACGAATGACGGTGCATTTAAAGTTTGGGAGATTGTACGTCGCAAGTGAGTTCCACAAGAAAAAAGTGCTAGAAAAAAATTATCGGAATAGGACTTTGGGAAACATCTAGCTAATTCAACAGTAAAACTGAGATGCATCTGCCCAATTCTCCCATCCAATTTCGATGGTGTCTACGTGTTTTCGTAACCTTTTAGTCTATGAATTATTTTCCAATCAATAACCCCTTTGTCACAGAACCAGCGTCGCAAATCTCTCGCGTAATCTTCCATGATTTTCATGTAAAATGTCCTGACTATATTCCCTACTTCCACAAGTTCAGACATTCAAATCCAAGAGCCGCCTTGCCATGCAAACAGAGAATCATTCTCTTCGCATTCCGCTGGTAAGAAGGAAGTTCCAACCGAAGAGCTTCTTCCAAAGTGTCGCTATTTTAGGGAACAGATTCCACCGTGGATTATCGTGACTACTTACGGTCTAGGGTCAACAGTTAGCTACCGCACATATCCTGATAGTTTGCAGTTAATTCCTTTCTTGCCTCCCTCACTAACCTTGTACAATGAGGCTTACGCCAGCATCACGTTGAAATGCCAGTTCTCGTATGATCATCAAAATTAAGCAATGTCGACTCTGGCTAGTTCCTATATGGGTGACCGCTTGGAAATACCAGGTGCTATAATCTTGGATGTGCGGATGGTGTAATAATGACTCAGAATTTTTAATCGGAGAGCCGAGTTCCAGTTCCAGTTTGATTTATGTTCAGTTACGCGTAAATCTTTCTACCCGTTCATTTACCCGTTCATCTTCTATGGGTTAATTAGTAAGACTCGTATCACTAGATCATTATCACCAACCCCCAAAAAACTCTTAAAATTAATTTTTATTTCTTATTTAAATAATCTGTAAAGGGTTCATAAACCATAGAAATATAACCGGTCAATTTTTTTTTTAATACAGTGAGGTACTTTCTGCACTCGGCTGGGAGGCAGTATTACAGACTGTTTTATGGTGATATGTGGGGAATATAACGGTTAGTTCTAAACTTGAACAGTTTAAGATTGGAAAAACATTCTCTTGGAAGATGCTTCCACAGAACAGTTGTTTGCCGGAAGTATCTGCTCCAAGAGAACTTTATACAAATGAAAAGTCGAAGGAAATGAAGATGGTTCACTACAATGTGTGTAGCTTGGCTGGTCTTGTCCGTGAACGATGATTTAGCGCATGTGATAGATATGTGCGTTGTGGCGCAGTGGATATCGGCTCGGAACGAGAAATCGGGGAACCGAGTTCGAATTCCAGTTGAATTCCTTGCATTCACTTACTTGGGAAAGGTATTAATCCGTCTCTTCCCTCCAGTTATGGGTTAAATAATAGGACAGATTGGGTTCTATAGCCTTGGTCGGCAACCAGTCTACCGCAGAAAGCAATGGCAACCTACTGCGGGATAATCTTCTGCCCAGTCAGTCATGTCTCTTTCGAGACATGATCGCCCAAGCGTGTATCGCGCACGGCACTTAACTGACTGACTGACTGATAGATATCACGTAAGAGATTTTCCGATTTTTCTCTTTTATTTTTCTCGGTACCATGAAATTTTTAGTCTGTAGCTAACATGTTGCACTCTTCATTTATGAATATTACTTCCCCTTTAACTGCATATAGAATCCTCTCAAATGTAGTGTTTTCTATATTAGCTTTGTAAATTTGTAGTTATAGTCGTATGGCTTTCAATTTCAAGAGTTTTAAGGTTTTTGCCATAGAAGGATTCGACTACACAACCCAATAATTCAAATTCAACTTCCATTGGCAGGATTAACATTTTGATTCGGGAAAATAGTCACCTAGAGTGCTTAAGGTTTTCATATTTGAATTTCTATGATTTACTTGTGAATAATAAACTGAGTGACAACCTCACTGTAGATTTCCTTATTTTTTAATTTTGTTTCTAATATTTTATTTTTATTCTATTTTATTTTTTTTACACTCTCTGTAATTGTCATGATTTTTGTATTGTAAACAGTGGGTTTTCCGTTGCTTTCTTCAAGATATTGAAGTAAACGTTTTCTTTTATCATTTCTTTGCTTTTTTGTTTCTTGAACAATTCAACAAATAAGGCGCGTGAGCCCATTTTCTCCTGTTATTTAAAGTATAGCTTAGCGAATAAGCGATAAATCTCTTCGCATGTTAATGCATGACTGCAGATTGAACGCAACATGGTCAGTCAGATTTTGGAGTGAGATTATGTTTTTAGTTAGATTCGTCGCAGATTGCGAAATTCTTGAAGCCTGTCCACTTCGGTTGTTTAGGCTGGTTAATAGCCGAACTCCGCCTCTCGTTATGTAGTACTGTATAAAGTCTAGTGTAATAAGAAAAAAAAATCTTATTTATTCAGCAGTCGCTACAGATGAACCCTAATTTCCTGTGAATAGATTCATATAAATCAGTTTTTCCTTTTTCAAATAAATCATATTCTCTAAGTTCATAAAGTCTCAATTAATTTGATGTTGTACATAACTGACATGTGTAAGAAAGTCACTCAAAACATTTTGAAAGATTCAGCAGCTGAACTTTTCAGATGACGTATTATCATTAATACATTAGTGATTCGTACTGCTATTGTGATGCATTGGATATCGGCTCGGAACGAGAAATCGGGGAGCCGAGTTCGAATTCCAGTTTAATTCATTGCATTCACTTACGCGCAAATACCCTTGGGAAAGGTATTAATCCGTCTGTTCCTTCCAGTTATGGGTTAAATAACAGGACAGATTGGGCTCTATAGCCTTGGTCGGCAACCAGTCTACCGCAGAAAGCAATGGCAACCTACTGTGGGACAATATTCTGCACAGTCAGTCATGGCACTTAACTGACTGACTGCTGTCCTCTTGTGCAAGAAGTGCAGAGGTTTTCGGAGCGGAAACCGGCAGCAGCGGAATGGGTTCTATTTGCCGGCTAGCTTGCTGCCCCTTCTAGTCATCCTCCCAGCTTAACAACAGAGGTAAACCGGATTTTCTTGTTCTTGCCTTGATGTGTAACCAGTCGACGATAAGATTCGTCTATCACAAGAATATATCGCAAATCATAGAAGATAAAAATTATTTCATTTTATTTTTTTTCTTGGATTTTTAGAGAACCTCGAGATAAATAACAGAAGTACCCGACCAGATATGGCAACAGTATTCAATGTGTCTTGTGGTACAGTGGATATTGTCTCAGAACAAGAAATCGAGGTGCTCGAATTCCAGTTAAATTCATTGCATTCACTTACGCGCAAGTACCCTTGGGAAAGGTATTAATCTCTTTCCTCCAGTTATGGGTTAAATAACAGGACAGATTGGGTTATATAGCCTTGGCTGGCAACCAGTCTACAGCAGAATGTAATGGCAAACTACTACGGGATAATCCTCTGCCCAGTCATTCTTGTCTCTTTATTTTTTTCATCACATCCCCTCCAAGCAAGGTGGGACTGGCACTAGTATGCAGGGGGTTACAGTGAGAGAATAGACTGGGTACAGCGACTACTGAAGAAACAAAAGATGAACGGAATTCAAGAAGGTAGTAGTTGCATTTAGTTTTCGAGATTATAGCTATCCGGGAAAGGAATTGCGAGAAAATCTGTTTGGGTAGAAGTGGTGGTTGTATTTAATTATTTGTTCGGTAAAAGAGTGCGATCTAGATGTCAATCTAGTCTTCTTCTATGTGCCCTGTCCCTTCAGGACATAGGCGATCATGGTTCTCTATGTCTCCCTATCCTTTGTGGCTCTTAGTATGTTTGCTCCTGTTACACCTCGCAACCCCCCGTTCCATCATCCACCTGATCAGGCCCTGCAAATGTTATCCGCTGCCTTCCTTTGTCTCTTTTTCC
>JBBBDQ010000701.1:3230000-3262500 GCA_037127315.1 Ascarosepion bandense | reverse complement strand
GTCTGTCTGTCTGACTCTCTTTGTCTGTCTGTCTGTCTGTCCTGCCTGACTCTCTTTGTCTGTCTGTCTGTCTGCCTGACTCTCCTTTGTCTGTCTTTGTCTGTCCTCTCTGTCTGTCTGTCCTGTCTGCCTGCCTTTCTCTTTGTCTGTCTGTCTGTCTGCCTGCCTCTCTTTGTCTGTCTGTCTGTCTGCCTGCCTCTCTTTGTCTGTCTGTCTGTCTGTCCTGCCTCTCTTTGTCTGTCTGTCTGTCTGCCTGCCTTTGTCTGTCTGTCTTTGTCTTTGTCTGTCTGTCTTTGTCTGTCTGTCTTTGTCTGTCTGTCTTTGTCTGTCTGTCTTTGTCTGTCTGTCTTTGTCTGTCTGTCTTTGTCTGTCTGTCTGCCTCTTATCAACGCTCTTGCGCGCGCACACACACACATCCACTGCCGTAAAGTTGTCTCTTTGTGCCTTTCCTATGAATATTTTCATGCCAATTGTTCGGTTAAGTGTTGCGCCAGTTTATCTACATGCACGCACACACGCACCCCTCTCTTTCTCTCTCGCACACACGAACTCCTTTTAATCACGGACATACACACACTCCTTTTACACAAACGCATCAATTTTACTCACACACAAACACACACACACACACACACGTACTACTTTTACTCACGCACCTACAGACGCACTCTTTTTACTGACGCACGTACACACACACTCCGTTAATTTACACTCGCATGCGCGTGCAAACACACACTCCGTTAATTTACGCGCAGGCACATACATACACACACACACACACACACACACACACACACACACACACCCGTTAATTTTCACACACACACTCCGTTAATTTTCACACACACACACACACTCCGTTAATTTTCACACACACACACACACTCCGTTAATTTTCACACACACACACACACACACACACACCTCCGTTAATTTTCTTACACACACACACACACACACACACACACACACACCGTTAATTTTCACACACACACACACTCCGTTAATTTTCACACACACACACACACACACACACACACACACACACACTCCGTTAATTTTCACACACACACACACTCCGTTAATTTTCACACACACACACTCCGTTAATTTTCACACACACACACACTCCGTTAATTTTCACACACACACACTCCGTTATTTTCACACACACACACACACACACACACACACACTCCGTTAAATTACACACACCTCTTTTACTCATGCACTCATTATTCTTGCACACACACACACACACACTCTTTTTATCCACGCATATTTGGTGCGGATATGCCAATTCATATTGCGTTAGACTGGTTGCCAACCAAGGTTATAGAAGCCAGTATGTTTAGTGACTTACGCAATTCAAGTGTATTAAGCAAATACAATGAATTCAATTGTAATTTAAACCCCGCCCCTGCTCCGGTATTCGTCGTCCCGAGCCGCTGTCCCGAAGCCCCTGCTCCGGTATTCGTCGTCCCGAAGCCCCTGCTCCGGTATTCGTCGTCCCGAAGCCCCTGCTCCGGTATTCGTCGTCCCGAAGCCCCTGCTCCGGTATTCGTCGTCCCGAAGCCCCGCTCCTAGCGCGTCCCGGAAGCCCCTGTCCGGTATTCGTCGTCCCGAGCCCCGCTGTCCCGGTCCTGGCTCCGGTATTCGTCGTCCCGAGCCGCTGTCCCGAAGCCCCTGCTCCGGTATTCGTCGTCCCGAGCCGCTGTCCCGAAGCCCCTGCTCCGGTATTCGTCGTCCCGAGCCGCTGTCCCGAAGCCCCTGCTCCGGTATTCGTCGTCCCGAGCCGCTGTCCCGAAGCCCCTGCTCCGGTATTCGTCGTCCCGAGCCGCTGTCCCGAAGCCCCTGCTCCGGTATTCGTCGTCCCGAGCCGCTGTCCCGAAGCCCCTGCTCCGGTATTCGTCGTCCCGACCGCTCCCGAAGCCCCGTCCGGTATTGTCCCGTCCCGAGCCGCTGTCCCCGAAGCCCCTGCTCCGGTATTCGTCGTCCCGAGCCGCTGTCCCGAAGCCCCTGCTCTCTATCATGTAGTTGCAGAAATTATCTGACGGCCATGACTGAGTTCTGTTGCTTGTGTGGCATGTTTCATTTGAGTATGAGGTCATGTGGGAAGAGGAATCGAGAAACGTCGCTGACACTAATGATAATTCCAAACACTTATTACTATTAAACCCACTCAACATTCCGGAACCTCTGTTCATTTTTGATCTTCCGATGTAAATGCCAAGCAAATTTTTTTTTATCAAATTGCTTTATTGTACTCTTTTTCTCACAGTTCTCAACTGACCCTACCATACTGTGCAGTCAACAAAATCAATATAAAAAAAAAATCAATATAAAAAATATATATTTATATTAACCCAACGACTCTGTTTAATGACATTTGACTTAAGATCAGCAATAAAAATGGATAAAATAAATTTTAGAAATCCAATTTGTCTGAATGTTGGAAATTTATCTTAAACGCTCGCTCCATCCAATTACACCTATCTGGAATTGAAAGAATTTTGATTGAGTCTCCATATTTAAAAATTCGTGGTACATCTTGAGAGGGAGATATGCCCTCGTGTGTATATGATGATTGCGGTTTAATTTTTCTTTAGCATTGACACGCCATAATATCTTCTGTTCAGCTATTTACTCTCTTGGGTCATTCTATGAATGATTTTATATTCTTGCTTTCAAATTATTTCTTCAGTTTAATCAAAGGTAATGAAAGAATGTGTATAAACAGAAATATTTGAAAATCTACAGTATACATAAAAACTGTATTTTATCTTTGCCCTTCGGGAAATGCATGCTTAAATCTATCCAAAAAACAACAAAATAAGATGTAAAAGATAACACTGCATTTATTTTATGCATTATTTGTTGATTATCATTTTTTTAAATTTTTTTAAAATGCATTTCTATCGATTAATACATAAAATTTCCGATTTTCAAAAAATAAATTGGAAAAATTCAATATTTATAGATTTTTTTTTTTAGGGGGTGCTCAGTTTCTCATACAACATTATAGTAAATCGAACCTCCATTTTGGAAACAGTCGCTTTGAGTTGTTGCTCCCACCTTCTTTTTTTTTTTTTTTTTTTTTTTTTTTAAAAAAAACTTGTAGGAAATTAATGAAAAAAAACATTCCGGGAATCTGTTTTTATTCAATTTTATTTTTTTTTATAAAATAGGAATTATTGCAAAAGATTTTCATTCAAAAAATGTTTTTAATGTTTTACATGTCATATTTTTCATTCCAAATATTTTTACAACAGGAAATGATACTCTGTCCAAATATTTTTTTTCATTGTTATGAAGTAGGGATAATTAAAAAATTTCGATTGGTTTGTCAATCTTCAAATTGTAAGCTTCTCTGTACATGATCTCAGCGACATCAAAGCGACCCCAATTTTTTTTATGATCGGAAAGTTTAAGTTCTAAATCGATGATATTGCACTTAAAAAAAAAAAAGGTAAAAAAAATAAGTTACAAAATAATCAACCTATTTACAGGTGGTGGTAATGTCACACAGGTCCGCCAAATTCTCTTTTTCTAGTTTTCACCTCCATTTAGAATCCTCTCGATTAGTCTGTCTAGAATGTGTTAACGTTAGAAACATGTCAGTAGGTAGGTGCTTAATAGATGGGTGGGTTAAAAAATTAGAAAGTATGTCGAATTAAGGGAGGGTCTTCATAAAAACGGTTAATGGGGAAATGATTTAAAATGTCATAAATAAATCAATAAGAGAAGCTAATAAACAGCATAGATATTATTGTCAAACGCCTGAGAGATCGATATCTTACTAAAATATAACTTTCATTCTCAGAAGGAATAGAACGGCTATCACTTTTACTTATTTAATTATCTAAACTTATTTATAAATGAAACTTTGTATCTGTGTCCGTTACCTATAGACTCCGAAACGGCTGAACCGATTTTCTTGAAAATTTGCACAGTTGTAAAAAACTTATTTGATATCGATACTAGGAAATCGATATTTGACTTACATTTATTCATTTTTCTTTGTCTACAGTTTCGCTTTAAAGAAACAACTATTGCTTTTTAGTCTTTTGTGCCAACGTCCAAAGAGTCTGAGCTCCAGGACCATGGATTAGTTTTAAAGCTTTCATTACACCCGAGCAACGCCGGGTTATACTGCTAGTATAGGTATAAGTTAAGCAGTGTTTAATCCATGAACTATAAAGATATGAAAATCCATCCTTACAAAGCAAGACTCAGTTACTCTTAAAGTTCGGAAACTTGCGCATCTAGGAGTGACCTTTCAAAGACAATATTTTCTGTGTACCCTATTCTTTCAGGACATGGGCAATCATCGATCTCCAACATCCTATCCTTTATAATTCTTAGTAATTTTTTTCATGTCATCTCTCCTGATATGTTTTGTCAACCATTTACACAAATTTGTCAGGTAGATTATTCATTCTTGTTCTTATTGCCAATTTCTTGTGAGTATTAAATTCTCCAACCATATTTCCTTACATGTTTAGAAATTCAAAGTATCTCTCTACGATTCTAAGTTCTTTTCGCTTTAATTTTTTCCAGAACTTCGACATAGCTCACAAGTTGAGGCCATGATATTCTGAATATAAATTTGTAAAATCATATTTTTATTGTCTTAATTTTCTCTTTATCTTTGAAGATATTGTCCAATATTGACTGCCATATAAAATGACAGTGTTTCAGTCATTGTTCAGTACTGCTTTCTTTGCTTTCAACTAAATTTTCCTGTTTCTTAATGCATTGATTAGCTTCTGGGAGACATCTTTCGATCGTACTTGAGACATTTTTATAAGTAATTCTTTAAGAAATAGGTTTTTAATCAGGCATTTGTTAATGCCACTCTAAATCAGTGGCTCTCAATTTTTTCTTTTTTTTTCTGGGTCAAATTTTCAAAATTAAACTTTTCTCGCACTTAACCAAATTTTATGTTATAAAAATACATTTATAGATAAATAGCAACGATTATTTGCTTGCTTTTGATGGGTAATTTTCTTCATGTAATGTCTGTTGTGGTGCAGTGAGTGGCGACTCGGGACTAAAAATTTGGGAGACGAGTTCGAAATTCGGTAAAATTCGTTGCATTCACTGACGCGAAAATACTTTCCCGAAATGTATTAATCCATCTCTTCCCTCCAGCTATGGGTGAAATAACAGGACAGATTGGGTTCTGTAGCCTTTGTTGACAATCAGTCTACCCCAGAACGTAATGGCAACCTCTTGCGGAAAAATTTTCTGCACTGTCAGTCATGTCGCTTTCAAGACATGATTGCCTAAACGTGTATCCATTAAGGCACTTAACGGACTGACTGAATCTCCTTTTTATATTAGACCTCATTTGAGATAAAAAAAAAAAATAAACTTCTCATCAACACAAAGAAGCCTTTCCCACTTCAGTCTTTTGATATTTGTCAGAACTGAAAAATCCTTAACATGAATAATGTTTCCAAGAGTCCGGTGGTACACACTTGCCTCATTTTTATGGGGCGTCATTCGAAATATTTGCCAATTATTTCTCCTCATCAAATCTCAAATATAAACCGCTTGAAATTGCGAATGAATCTCTAATCCAGTTGAATTTTTTTATAGACAACTATGGAAATTAACAAGTGTTGCAAGATGCTCCTGAATAAGGCCATAAAATTTCTTACTCCTTTCAAAACGTTTCACTGATGTTAACATTTCTAGATTGTTGCATCGGTCTTTCTAGCCAGAGTTAATGCTGCTTTTAATATGGCAAGTTTTTCTGTCCATGTGAAAAGGCGCAAGCCGCCCTACGGCAAATGTGCAGATAAAGATTTCAGGGGAAAAATACATTATATAATGCAAAAATATCACAATGATAAAATCTGGCAGTAATAACTATTTCTGTTGAGGCTCCTGCATGTAATTACAAGTAATCCATAATAATATTTGAAATTTTGAATGTTTTTTTTTTATTTTTTTGGATATGTGTTTTTTTTGTATTTATTTTTTTTTTATTTAAACAGTTTCTCAATTGTTCTCTTCCATTCAGTCCCACCTGCTATCTTCTTCGGCCGTGCCTATGAGGCGTACCACACCGTTTGGGTAACGCTGATCTAAATGTTATATTTGACGAAGAATTCAACTGATTACACTTGCGTTAAATTTGGCAAATTCCGTTACTAGTTCATAATTCTCAACTTCTAAAGCGACAATAATCATGAACATTTAAAACCATTAAAACACACACACACACACATATATATATATATATATATATAGTGATGATCCACGTATAATGTCTTAATATGTATAGGAAAGAATATTAAAGTTTTGAATTTAAAAATGTATTTTTGGACAGTATATGTTTATTTTTATTATTATATTTTATATTTCAGACTGCCCTCGGTCCTTCATCAGAAACGTACCGAGGGCGGTCTGAAATATAAAATACAATAATAAAAATGAACATATACTGTCCAAAAATACATTTTTAAATTCAAAACTTTTTAATATTCTTTCCTATACATATTAAGACAGTATACGTGGATCATCACTGTTATATATATATATGTGTGTGTGTGTTTGTTAGATTAAATATATTGCAAACAACATGTTTGCTTATTTTTAATAAAATCCGTTCATACTCACGGATAACCTTTCGTGTATTACAATCAAAAGATGTCAGAAATGACATGTAATGTTGACATGTTATTTTCATTTCTTAAGGTACCTAAGTACTTTCAACTTCTGTCGGGGTCATCTTCAGGGGAGTGAGTTATGGCAACAAATGTATAGAAAAACTGTTACATATATATATATATAGAGAGAGAGTTTATTTTTATGGTAGAAGTGTGTTCAGTATCAGACCGTTTATATTCATTAATGGCGTGGACATAGTTTCCAAGAAATGTTGATGCACATAGCCGCACTCTCTATATCCATAACACTCTTTCCGACATTGAGGTATTTGCAAGATTTAAATATATTCCTGTATATTTGATATTAATATTGATTAAAGAAGTAAATGACCTTTCCAAGCTGTTACTAATGACATAATATTGAAAATAGTGTTTATATCCAGTGTTCAGGAGAAATACCTCGCTCATTGGGCATTAGTGACAATGGTGTCTTCCTCTAGCTAATGTGTTACCACTATGTGGGGGTACGTTTCTTTTTTTTTTTTTTTCTAATCATTTCACCTCGAGCAAGGCAGAAATGCCACTGATGAGCTGGGGGCTACATAACTGTAAAAAGATTAATTAGAAAAGAGTGAGGAGTACAAACTAGTTAGAAAGGAGCAATAGAAAGCTGAGAATGCAGGTGCGATGACAGATATATAGGTGGAGAGAAAGGGAAGGATATGCAGGGGTGGGGAGAGAGCTAGAGTCCAGTGGTTAGTAGATGAGTATTGACTTTGCATTTAAATTTCTGGAGGTTGTAGCCGTCAGGAAAGCAAGAATATGGGAGAGAGTTCCACAGGCGGGAAGTAAGTGCGAGAGAAGAAGCTGCAGGAGTAGAATTGTCGTCTGCATTTGGTTAATCTAACTGTGAATGGGTGGGACCCAGTTGCCAGTCTGGATGCACGAGTAAACACCTATTGAGGAGGCACCAGTGACTTAAGTTCGTCCGAGCAGAAGCCATGAAAGTATTTATAGAACAGACAAAGGGAGGCCACATTTCGACGGTGGGGAAGTGGCTGCAGTCGAGCCGACAGATCAGTACCTATCACATTACAGACTCTCCTTTGGAGCCTGTCGAGAACACGGAGGAGAACGACAGGGGCGCCTGACCATAAATGGCAGCAGTACTCCATGCACGGACGGATGGTTGACTTGTATATATGCAGGATGGATTCAGGTGGATAAAACATTAAATTTTCATTCCTTTTGCCAGAGGGCAATACCCGTAATCAAGGAACATTAAATATTTAGATTAGTCACACAATCACCACTATCTCGCGTATTTCGGTCTTATCACCTGTTGATCAGCATATCACAAACAAAATACAACTAACAATATAAGACAATTATTGGCAGATAATGCTAACTTACTAGACACTTTCAGACCCAAAATTCTAGAAGCTGTAATTATACAAAAGAAACTGTACATAGGAAATTAAATATTCTACCACAGGAAACGGTGTCTTGAAGTGTTTAAAATATTTAGTAAAGATACAAGGCCTTCAAAGAAAGGATATGACAAATTGAAAAAAAATTTGTACTCGTTTCATCCGGATGAAATGCGTCCAAAATATTTTCCAATTTGTCTTTTATCTTTTCTTTCAAAATTCTTAATATATAAACATTTCAATATCGTTATCCCATACGAAACCATAATGCTTATAAAATAGTTGACAATTTCTCTTCCGGTGTGAACTGTGTAACCAGGATATCATCTTAGATTAATTTGAATTCTTGCGTTCGAACAATTGCCCGGATGTGGCCAAAAAATGACATTAATAACATTTGGCTCTTAATAATGACAGAGACGACCAAAAGCATTTGAGCGTGCTTGTCAAGATACTGTTACATTTAATTCGTATCCATTCTTTTCTGTAATGAATTAAGGTACCTACTCATTGAAAATGTAATAAAACGCATTAGTGCTTCGAATAGCATTGACTCAATACAGAAATTGCTGTCGATATGAAGTCAACGTGAAGACTTAAATAACGACACGAGACGTTTTCGAGGATTAGGCGTTAGTGCTATGCATTTGAACAGATTCCCTTGTTCTCTTTTGACAATTCCCTTCTTTTATTAATTTCATTTTTACACTTTCGGATTTAAGCGATTCGAACAGAATAAAGATAATCTAATACCGACATTTTTTTTTTGTTTTGGTAAGGTTGTTAGTGTATGCCTGATACGGTTTGTCTGAGACAAGCTTCTCATTGCCGAATATAAAGCTGTATATATAATTACACGAATTGCTGTGGCAAATTTCTGTGAATCAATAAGTTTATCCTTAAACTCAATGCTATTTCCTTGTGTGTGTGTGTGTATATATATATATATATATATATATATATATATATATATATATTTATTCGTCATCCACATACAAGTCTGTCTCACTGGATCACAGCTCAGCAATGTGTCTAGACATCCACTTGCTTCTGGCCGGGATCGAAATTGGTGTCAGTCGGAGTTGCTAACCTCTAAGTGACAACTATGCACATGGAATCAGAGAAGGGAAATTTTAGCGTGTTATATATAAGTGGTGTATACACACGCCAGTCACCGAAAGAACTCAGTTCTTCGCTAAAGAGTAATACAAAAATAATAGAAGTGGTTTCTGTTTTTCTTAAAATTTTCCACTTTAGAGAGCTCAATCGTAATGAGCATTTTATATATATATATATATATATATATGATGAGAGAGTGAGTACTGTCTTTATTCCCAAATTATTATCATTACGCTCCAAAGTTTAAACATTCGCTGCTGGCCTTGTCTATTTAGCGCACCTTTGTCTTCTGTCTAACTGGACGACTCTATCCAAAATTTCCGGAAAATTGAATAGTACTTGTTCACAGTTTTTGTCGCTACCCTTGAGATTGAGATAATTAATTTCAACTAGGGCACTTCGAAGGAAACTGTGGAAGCGGTTAACATTAATTTTTATTTCTGTTATTCTCATAACTTTATAATAACAACTCATGTGCGGTATATTATTTACCTCTTGTCTGAACGTACAATAATTTACTAAAAAAATCTTTCTTATATTTGCAAAATATTAAAAAATATAAATTTGAGGTAATAGGTTTGGATATTTAAAATAAAAACGAGTGTTCTTGTAAAATCCAAAATAACGTAGAAGCACAAGTACTTGAGTTTAAAAAAAAAATTCTACGGCCACTAGCTCTGTAAAGTGTTCAGGTTAACGTGATGTTTTGGGGTTTAATGTTAAATTGCCATTTAGTAAAAAAAAACATCCTGGTATAAATTATTTTCCTGTTACTGAAGTGAAGAATTTCATATTGTTTTGGAATGGGTTTTAACTTTTTTTTTTTTTTTTTCCTGAAGAGATAAATTTTTCTTGTCGGCTTAGAAACTCGTTCTTCATTGCAACCCAATTTAATTCCTCATGCAATAAAAGAAATCGCGTTAGGCTAACATTAAAGAAAAGCTTGTTAAAAATAATGTAAATACTTCAGTAAATATCATTAAGTCTTGCTTAAACCCAAATCGTAAGATTACTTGTATATTTTGACGATACATTGAAAACTGTCTAATGTATGTGTAACAAAATTGTGGTTTCTTTATTTCTGCAAATGTACATTTTCATCGATTTATTTTTAAAAAAATGTTTTTGTCACCAATTTTCGGCCCGGAACAAGAAATCAGAGCCGAGTTCGAATTCCAGTCGGATTTGTTTCATTCACTTCCACGTGAATGCTTTTGGGAAAGGTAAGGATACATCTATTCGTAATGGTATGCAACAACCTTGGTTGGCAACCGATCTACTGCCGATAGTAATGGCAACCTACTGAAGAAAAATATTTTGCCTAGTCAGTCATGTCTCTTTCGAGACATGACCACCCAAGCGTTTATCACGTATGTCAAGTGAGTGATTATCTGATGTTGTTAAATGAGGTACCCTTCCGTTGTCTTAGTGTTATTTTAATTTCTTAAATGAGGTACGTTGTCTACCAAATTTCATTTCGATAAGATTTCATACATCAAGCTTAATTTACAAATAGTTTTACCTCCTTCCCCATCCCGGCACGATTGCATTGCTCCGAAAATCATACCATATTTGAACCGGCACGTTTATTTTGTAAGTTGAAGAATTCCCACTAATACCACTATTCTAGGCAACACTTGTTTGATTCAAAAGACTGAATTTAAAATCGACTAAATACAAGGAATGCATGAAAAATGAAGAATTTAAAAATTAAATTTAAAACAACTTAAAATCAATAAAAATTTTAATTCTTGAAATGAACAGAATCTTTATTTTTTATGCAATTTTGTATCTGCGCCTTTTCCATTTTTCTGTACTGTCATTTTAAAATTCTTCGAATTGCTCATGTGTACTAAATACAAGTATCGGCTCGCATTATTTTCTACAGATTAATTCTAAAAACGGACCCGGAAAAAAAACCTGCAGCATACGAATAAATCTTTAACTCAAACCTAACGTGATAGCTCCGTTTAAACATGTTGGCTCACATACGACCCAACAGAGGGTCGTTGAAGTAAGTTAGCAAGGTTAGCACCCATTTTGGGTCCTTCGTTTTCTAATTTCTTTTCTATGAGGATTATTAGGAGTGGGATGTTATGGTTGACTGTCTATGAGATCATGATACACCAGAACGTTATTTTATAAAAAAAAAAAAAAAAGAAGTTTATTTTATGGTAGTGGGGGTACTTAATTGTCCAGTTTTGTAATTTTTAGTGTTTTTGAGCCATTTTTAAATTTTTACATACACAGAGCAGTACCAGGGTTGTAAAATGTACTCGGCTACCGAACGACAAACAGGTGGGTTGTAGGTAATAAATATTATCTGTGAGATCTTTTTGTCATATATAAAACAAAGTCGCTTGTTCCAAAATTAAGATATTGTGTTGGGACCCTGAGACTACAAAAAAATAAATGAATTTTCTAACGACTTTTGTGTGGGTTGTGTGGAACTCTAGATTGTAAAATGGACTCAGGTACTGAATAATATACACATATAAAACAATGTTAAAAATCACTTTTTAACAAAATGAGTCTTGGGAGTCGTTAAATGTAGATCGTCCTTAATGCTTAGGCGACGGAGACCACTCGGGTTAGAAGAGCTATGGCTATAGCAATATCGGCATAAGTTCTTCCTAATACTTTTTTTATTATTATTATTCCAACCAGTGAAATAATTTGTCTAGCACACAGCGAGTTCATTTCCAAGACAGCGAATAAAGTCTGCTATTCACTTTGCTCGGTGCTTATTTACAATTCTTCCAATTTTTTTTTTGGGGGGGGGGGGGCACATTGCAAAAAGTAAAACTAGTAAAAACCTGTCTTTGTATGACTATCATACTTTCATCTCATTTCCCTTGGTGACCCTTTAACATGAGAATGCGGCTCTTCCGCTAGCTTCTTCGGTGTGGAATATCTTTACAAATCAAGGTGGGACAGTTCAGTCTACCCTGCTATTTTTCAGAGGAACTAACAGTTGCAAATAGAGAGGAAACCGCTTATTGTATTCACTTAGCGCAGGTAACGATATGTAAGAAACCCCCTCCCACAACTACTAAAAATAGTTAAAAATGTAACCTGGACTATTTTTAGGTAAATTTTTATCCACAACGTTCATTACTAAAGGCTTGATTTAACCCGTCGACGTAATATCATTTATGCCCATAAGATTAGTACCCCAAAAGTTATTTTAACAATAACTGCGGATCCATCATACATAAATCTGGTTCAGCACATTGTCATAGATGTGCATTGCGGTGCAGTTGATATCGGATCTTAACGAGAAATCGGAGAGCCGATTTCGAATTCCAGTTGAATTCTTTGCATTCACTTACGTGCAAATACCTCCCAGAAAAGTTATGAATCCCCTCTTCTCCCTCCAGCAATGTGTTGCATAGCAGAACAGGTTGTTAGACTGCTTGCCAACTAAGGCTATATATCACAAAAGGTAATAGCAGCCTATTGCTGGAAAAATCTTTTACCTAGTCAGTCATGGCTCAAAAGGATCGCCCAAGTGTCAATCTCGTATAACACTTGATTGATATTGTCATTAATCAGCAGGAAACTAAAGAAGACCCACCACAGAAAGATAATGATAAAGGTAGCACACCATTGTTCAATAACAAAGTGTGAAGGCCCCTACGTGATAAACTGTAATGCCATCTTGCTTTTTATATATAGTAATGTTTTTTTTACCTTTTTCTTCAAACTCATGGCTCGTCCATTGGCTTTCAGAAATAGACTGAATGGCGGTTAGGAGCAGACTAGCAGTCACCTGAAAAGACAGTGGACATCGGGAAAGACAAGATGATCTGACCGGGTCAGCAACCCAGAGTTCATTAACAATTGCTTAAAAAAGAAAATATAAGAAAATGCCCTCAGGATTAACCGAAAGGGAGTGGGGATGATGAATCCAAATGGAATAATCGGCAACGAACCTGGAATTAAAAAACGAACCATGAATTTAGGAAAGTACACGTACTTACCATGTGTTTCAGGTTCCAAAAGGGAGCGAAGATTCACCTTACAAAAATGGGTTATGCTCCTCTGAAAACGGTTCAGGAGCATCGCTCTGTCAACGCAGATAAGAGGTCGGAAAACCAATGTATACCACAGTGCTGAGGATATCCAAGCTGTTGAATCAAAGGATGGGACGCAACCCAAACTGCCAAGAATCAAACTTCCACCATCACCCGGCTCGAAAGCGTGGTGTATGCTAGACAACATCAGTAGCAGAACATTACGTAAAGAGCTGGGAAGAAAGAAATATCATGAGTGAATGTGTAATGAGTTTCACGTTGAATTCTCAGAACGAAAGGTTTGCTGTTTTTCGAAATTTTTCGTAAATCTAATTTCGCCGTTAGAAATTTGAGCTTGTATATTGTTATAATGGGGCCTCACATTAGTGAGGGGAGCGATGTGCCAGTGAAACCTTGAGAGGAAATCTCCAAAACTGTGCACATTCTCTCCTGATGACCCCAATTTAAATATAAATTTGAGAACACATTAAAAGAAATTAAATGAAGTCATATGCCGGAGAGAGGCTCGGTGGAAATGTCATTAGCATTGAGGAGCTCGCTTCAGGTGAGTTTCAGGTACTTTTTAGTAATTTAGTTTTTCCCATGCCAGCTTGCTTTTTATATATAGTAATGTTTTCTACCTTTTGTAAAGTTTTAGCAAAACGGCTATCAGCGTGGAAATTTGAACCAACTAACCAAACTCTGTTCTAATTTATTCCGTTTCTTTTCTCACAAATACCCTTAGTAAAGAAATTAATTCCCGGTAAATAAAAAAAAATAAAAAATAAAAAAAAAATATATATATTATTTTTTTTTTTTTTTCGAGAATTGCTGCTTTATGGAAGAAATTTCCGACATGATGATTTCCAAATCGTTACAATCTTTAACGTTACCTTACGGAAGACTCCTTGCAATTACCAGGTGTTGTAAACATGGATATACGATTGGTGTCATGAACATTTGCTAAGAATAATTAATTGGAAAGCCAATGTGCAGTTCCCGTTGGGTTCGTCATCTCCACTTAGGCGCAATTACTCTTGGGGAAGGTATGCATCTACCTCTTATCCCCCAGTTATAGATTAAATAGTAAAACGTGATCAATTAATTCTTATCTCGAAAAAACATTTTTATAATGTAAAAATATTTTGTGGTTTCAAATAACATTCAGAGAGGCGGCAAGCTGCAGAAAATGAGTGGTGCAGTGGATATCGATTCGGAACGACAAATCGGGGTGCTGAGTGCAAACAAAAGCCTTTGGGAAAGGGTATTAATCCGTCTCTTTCCTCAAGTTATTGGTTAAATAATACATCAGATTGGGTTTTGTAGCCTTGGCTGGCAACCAGTCTACTGCGGGATAATCTTTTGCCCAAAGCGTGTATCACGTATGGCACTTGACTAAATTACAGCTTGAGCTAAACATCATATTCTTAAATATACTTTCTTGATTATGCCCTTCAGAAATGTGGTGTTGCGTTCTATATGCGTATTCTGTCCCGTGAAAAGAAAAAGAAAGCTCTTTCCGCTTTTGTCAATTACCATGAATATTTAATGATAGATATTTTTGTAGGAATTTAATAAAATACCATTATATCTTCTCGACGAAAACTAGCGGGGAAAATAAACAAAAGACGACAGCTGAATTCGAACTCCTTTCGCCGAATCTTTCCTGTACTGTTAATCATTGTGACATGCTGCAACCACTTTCCAGCATCACTTAAAATATTTTTAATGCATTAATCAGTGAAAGCGATGCAAGAAGCCAAGTCATAACTCTTATTGCAGCAAATGATATTGCTTAAAAATAATGACAACGCAGCTGATGATGATCAGGTTATAGAAATCAAATCAATTACGATTTCAGGTGAACAACGCCACCGGAAGAGATTACGTAATAAATATAATGTTCTAATGAGAGAAATTGATGCGAAAAGAGAACGAAGCCATTTCTTTTTTATGATTAAATGCATTATTCTCTTAAATTAAATAAAGGAAATATGCACTTGAATAAAGAGAGAATTGAATAAATTGTAAATGGAACGGTTGGGATATTAAAGAAACTGCCACTTTCGTTATCTATCATAATAAGTATACATATTCCTATAAATTTTTTAAAAGCATATACTCACGTAATGCTATCTATAAATGTGTGTGCACATCTACAATAAATTCACGAGATATATATAATGACAAATGAAAAACATTTAATTGAAACTGCATTTGCTTACGCGTTTCACCTTTCTAGGCTTCATTAGCTGATCTCTTTTTAAGCACCAGTGACAAACTTTCCTACCTTTCCTAGTACGGATATAAACGACACCTTGGCCATCAAAAACAAAAGGAACTTAATACGTGAAGTCACAATTTTTTTTTTTTTTTCGCCTGAAGAGTCAAATTTAGACACTAAACACTCGTAGCGTCACAAATACCATTATGGACACTAAACGTATCATAACATGTATAATAACAACAACAATAAATGTACACTTTAAACAAACGTTCACGGTCTCTCACATTTATTCTATACCAATTTCTCTCGTTGGAACAACTCTATTTCTGTCTTTAATATATATCCCTCCTGTCAGGCTTATTGAGAGAAAGAAAAAATAGCGAGGCAATTTCAGCTCAAGTTATCCTCTTTTTCTACCAGTTATGAAGGATCTTGCCACGTATTTGCTCTTCAACAATGCCTGATCTTACATTTTTTTACCAACAATTATGTTGTCGAGTAGGAAAGAAATATATGTATATAAGGCACTGTTGAATGCAAACAAGTGCCTTCATAACTGGTTAAGTGAATGAACTGAGCCGAGGTTGCTTCGCTATCCTCTCCCTTCCAACAACGTGACAGAAGGGATATGTAGCCTCCCTATTATAATAAATGTTGTGTATTTATATTTATTTCCCTTCTGTCGTGCTCAGGGATTTAGATTTCTTTTTCATGTCTTAATGTAAGATACTCAATAGTCGGTACATCATGTTAGTGTCATTTCAGACGGCATATCGATATAAATATTTCGCCGTCATTTTTGACAGCACGAGACAATCTGTGGGATTGTCTTGAGGTGTGATAGGAATGTTTGGCCGGTACCGACAAACGTTGCCGCTAGTTTTTCTGGATGATTATTTTTACAGTACCAGAAACATAATAGATAATGTCATTTTGGGTAAATGATGATAATACGGGGTCCGACTCGGAAAATGTTACCATGCTAAATTTATAGCCTACAGCAGTGAACATTGTGGATATAATTACGTTACTGTGGAGCTCGATTTCACTTGTAAGGCGTAGGTTGATATTTATTTATTTATTTCAGTGTATCGTGTTTCCCGTTACAAACAGAAGGCATCTGACACTTATTAAAAACTCAACCTCCCCGCGCAAAATATCTGGCAGATGAGAAGCTGTTATATATATATATATATAATGTAAAAGTAAATAACCTAAAGAGCTAACAGACCTACCAAGGTTTCACCTAACCGGATTTTCAGAGAAGGTTTTCTTTGGGCTACGTACTTTGACGGATGTTCACGTGCTTAGCTTTTTGCGCAACCATTTTTTCCTTCCGCGTATATACTTAGAGGGTTTTTCGAAACGAGTATAGTGAGATATATATATATATATATATATATATATATATATATATATATATAAAAATTGCAAATATGTAATTTTATACCTGCTTATTTTTAATAAAAATCCGTTCATATTCACGGATAATCTTTCGCGTATTACAAATGAAAGATGTCAGAAATGAATTTTAACGTTGACAGATGTTATCATTCATTTCTCAAGGTACCCAAGTGCTTTCAATCTCTTTCCGAGATCATATTCAGGGGTGTGAGTTATAGCAACAAATCTAATAAATTTAATCTGACATGTTTAAAAGGAAATTTTCTGCTTAAATACATATATATATATATATATATACACACACACACACATGAATACGTATATTTCTCTACAGATATGGGTATGCATACCTCTGTGTGTGTGTGTGTGTGCATATACCTGACTATTTGTGTATATGTAGATGTCTTTAGATTTGAATCTGTGTACACCCACTTTTTTTACTCGTTTAATGTCTAAATAACTTTATAACAACCTAAATCTAATACTTTTGTTGAAATCAGAATTTCAAATTTATAATAAAGTAAAATGAATAACAATGCGGATGTCTCTTTTAATCAAATATTAATGTTAAGGCCCCAATAAATTATTTTTAGTGTCTTTTATAGTTTTCAAATTGTAAATTGCTTTGTTTTGATTGGTCCACTCTATGTAACAATGCCTCCCTGATTAAGGGGTTTGACTTTTGAAACCCTCGAACTTGAAATGGAATTCATCAATTGATAAGATACGGATAGTGTCTAAACATAATGGCTACTTTTTTATTGATGTTATAACATCTTATAAATTCTAAGTATTATTAGTTCTTTGTATTGAGCACTTTTAATAATAGTGTTTCTTTGGATATGGAATTTTATTCCATTCATACCTACCATATATAAAAGACAGAAAATCTAAGCAAGAGCCAAGAAACTTACCGAGGAAGGACAAGCTGCAAACGGCGGGCTAAGATCCTGGCCAAAATCTTTAACTCTGTGTTTAATATAGCTATGGGCCGAAAATTACGTATGCCATCCCCACCGTTCTTATCCTTGCGTAGTAACTTGATTACACCCCTGGTGAAGCGTTGAGGCATAGACCCCTGCTTCATCCAGTTGTTGAAAATCACTTCCAATTTACCCTGACGAGCCGTAAGGTGAAACCTAGGTAGGTTTGTTGGCTCTTGCTTAGATTTTCTTTGTTGCTCTACTTTTGTATTGAGCGCTTTAGTGTTAGGGTTTTCGTCTGGAGTTTTTCTTTCCTACGAGTATTTGACTTTTTGTTCATGTACTTCGTTTGTTTCTTTTTTACTTCCCCCTCTTTTCCCTCCGAGTTTGTCCTCGGTGGGTTATTCAAGACGATTTAAATTATAGCTTAATTAATACTAGTTTTGGCAGTTCTGTTACTATTGGTATTGTAATTACTATAGTTAATGTTATATATATATATATATATATATATATATATAGTTTAAAGGTGGTGCTATATTTATAGGGTAAAGTGCTCAATTTCAGAGATAGAACGTATGTAAATATAAAAGAGTGTACATTGTAGTCAACACTCAGGGACGACAGACTGTTCCATGCTAAACGTAATCATCAGGCCATTATTTTTGTATTTGATACAAAAAATGTGGCACAAGGCCGAATACGGGGATGGGGAAGGCTGGTCTTCATCTAGTCTTAACGTTAAACGTAGCTAGTCACAATTACTGACCCAGGCATGCCATAGTATTCCTATCACCAAAACAGCACTTTCTTACTTACCTGTCTTTCCACGTCCACCATATTACCACAATGTCTCCATGAAGACCTAACTAAAATCCCAATATGTACAATGATTGTCTGTGGTGGGGAAGGGAAATAACAATATAAAAACCCAATGAATATTTACAAGAAAA
The DNA here is from genome assembly GCA_037127315.1 of Ascarosepion bandense. Lineage (NCBI taxonomy): Eukaryota > Metazoa > Mollusca > Cephalopoda > Sepiida > Sepiidae > Ascarosepion > Ascarosepion bandense. The sequence goes on along the minus strand of JBBBDQ010000701.1, from coordinate 3,243,808 downwards.
AACACATTATATACAAGAAACTAAACAAAACTGTATTAGTAACAAACCCCACACATATTCTATCATGTGATAGATACACTGGACGAAATCGATGCAGGACTATAAATAATCTAAACCATTTATTCCTCCAACCACGCACACATGTATGCACACATCCAAACACAAAAAACAAATACGAAAGTCACACCCGAAATACGAAAAGCGTCCTGTACCCACCAGAGAACTGATATATACAGTCACCTAAGCAAGGGAAGGGAGGGGGAGTTAAACTAAAAAAGAAAAATGGGGACAGAAATAAAAGGAGCCTATGAGCAACCAAATCCTGGCTAAGAAAAAATTATAAAAGACAACTCAAGACAAAAGTCGAGCCTAAACTAGTCTGCATGAGAGCAGGGGTGCTTAGGTTCAAAGTGGTCGGAACAAAATCCTCATGCCTAACCGGCATCAATATGCGACTCCAAATCAGCTCCTCTCACTCGGCACAATCGCGCAAGATGTACCCACCTTTTGCCAAACTCTGATGGAGGGAGCCGCCGCCTTTCCGTCATAATCTTGACTTTAAGCTGATGCTTAAAGAACAAGATTAGTTGGGAAGAGGTGAACTTCTCGTCCCCATAGAGTTCCTTCTGACGCGTCCTCCATATCACGACTCTCATAACTCCTAGCAAGCAAAAGAACACATAGTGCTCAGCCTTCGTCAGTAGCGGCAACACATTGCTACAGACAGAACTGGCCTCGAGGACAAAGAACTTTCCGCGCAGAATGCGAACCATGATGCCTTCAACAAACTTGCACAGCGGTACTACGACTCTGCACTGAAAGAAGGCGTGGTCCACGGACTCCACCTCCCCAGTGCATCGCACGCAGTTTGGAGACATCTCCAAGCCCGATGCACAAAGCCTCTTGCCGACCCAGAGGGCCTTACGTATCACCAGCCAGGTGAGTGATGTCTCATCATTAGTGAGACATTTCAACCCGGGCGTCCACGGACATAATGAGCGAGTCTTCTCCTTCATAAGACCAAGCTCGCCAATCAAATCATCCTGAACGGCATCCCGAACTAAAATTTGATATAATGCCTTACTCGACAACGCCTGGACGTCGGAGAGACCATCCGTCGCCCGTTGGTGTCGTTTCAGAGCTATCCGACATTCACGATAGAAAGCGCACTCGTCACGTGGTAAACGGCTGGCCTCTTCTTCAGACGAGTGCACACTTCTCAGGGATGGGAAGTTCTGATGGGCATCTTCCTTCCAGAAGTCGCCCTCCCCATCCGTTTGCTGACACATTCGGTCTAGGAACGCGATGCGAAGCCTATGTTGACGAATCTCAAAGCCGTACTGATGAGCTGTAATACAGCGAAACAGATCTGTCTGCGGATGACTATTTGGCAGTAAGGCCTCTAATTGGGAGGTTGAGGAGCATGAAACCATCTCTTAATTGCTGTTGTTGTCAGGTCCACTATGACCAGAAGTGGTAGCACCTGTTAGAGGTTCCAGCTAAGAGCAAATAGTTAACCCCCAAACTTGTCAAAACACTATGAAAGTATAAAAAGTTTTATAGAAAAATATACATTTTTGAAGGAAACATATTACCATAAAACATTTTTTGAAGAAAAAAATGTTATTCTTAGCAAAACAGTTTTGAATACAAAACCAGAAGACTAAAATAAAAAAAAATTTCATTAAAATCTGACTAATTCAAACTTCTCACTAGAACCGAACATTAAAAAATCCTAAACCACCACATTTTTGGCATTAAATAGCCCAGAGGTTGATATGCCGTTAAATAAAACTCAAATTCAGATCCATTTACACAAAATAGCCGGTTATAGAAATATATGCATAAAAATACTTTTTTTTTTTTTTTTTTTTTTTTTTTTTTTTTACTATACATTTTTGAAGGAAAAATATTACCAACAATACAATTTTGAAGAAAAAAATGCAAAATTATTGCCATAATGAATTTTTGAAGGAAAAGGAAATAAAAATATTACCAACAATACAGGTTGGAATACAAAACTAGAAAACATCTTCAGTTTTCTAAAATAAAAAAATTAAAATCTGACTAAATCACCCTTCTTAAACATTATCTATTTTTTCATATTCTGCGGAATGTCCTCACTGTACAAATGGGGGAAACACAGAAACGATGTCTGGCTCATACTTGACTGGTTTGACTCTGCACTAAAATATCGTTTTAAGAATTTACCTGCAATTTTTAAAATTCATTTCACTCCACGAAAGGCAATAAAGCCACTAAAATGCAAGTGATTACTGGGTGTGAAAGAATGAAAGTATATTAAGGAAACAGAACAATAAAAGAACAGGAATAAAGACAAGAAAACGATTAGCATTGCATTTGATTATTTTTCATTTTTTTTTTTGTTTTAGATCAGGTTTGACTGGAAAGCAAAAGACCAGGAAAGACTTTCATAAGCGAGATGTTCGAAAGATAAGGAAAGAGGTCTTGGAGAATATGATACTCACAGAACGGACAGAGAGAAAATTCTATTGGCAAAATAATGCGTGACATACTTGGTCTTCAGCATAGAACATACGGTTGTGTATCGCAATTTTCACAATAAAATGAGACCTAGCCGCCAATGTAGTAATGCGCTTAGATTCATGAGGTCTAGGTACCAAAGAGGAAAACTCGTTATAACATTTAAGGCGTCTAGAATTAGAAGATACATTTCACCGCCAAATAAAATAACGGGAAATAACGTGTTTAAAGTTTGTCGACTTTCGCAATGCCATAATCTTTGATCCAATTTTTTTTTTATTTTATATTTTTTAAGGAAGCTAAAAGCATCTCCTCTCTTATTTATTTGACTTCAGTTCTTTCTACACCTCCCTGTATATATTTGCCTTTCTCTTCACTTTTGTAACTGCATCACACCTGTATTCCCATCCTTTTCTTGCCCTTTCTGACACCCCCTGTAACTGGTTCGTCTTTCTCTACTTTCCTCCTATCAAATCTTTTACTCTTATGTAGCCTTCTTCTCATAAGTGGCGTTACCGCCTTGCTTGGGGTGAAACGATTAAAAAGACACATTTCCATGATTTTTACTTACATGGCGGAAAGTACCTTCTTGCACTGCTGACCTCAATTATAATAAAAAATATTTATAGAAAAGGCAGTGGGAAGCTACGTTAAAGCAAGGAAGTAACTGAAGAAATATACTAATATCTAAACTTATTTATAAATGGAACTTTGTGTGTCCGTTACCTATAGACTCCGAAACGGCTGAACCGATATTCTTGAAAATTTACACAGTTGTACTGTACGCATCTGCGAGTGTTCTTAGCTAGGTTTTGTGCCGAGGTACCCCCGATAAATATAAATAGATAATCGGAAAAATCTGGTTATAGGAGTGGTCCGATTTTAATCAAATTTGATACATTCATAGACAGACATATAAACGATATTCAGAAGTTTCAAGGTTGCAGTTATCACAATAGTGCAGAAAATCGGTTATATATATATATATATATATATATATATATATATAAAATATATAAAAGGAAAGATGTTTGTATGTGCGTCTGTTTATCTGTCTGTATTTGTTTTGTTTTGTTTTTGTTTTTTGTTGTTTTTTTATTTTTATTTTCCAGCCTTTTTATTTTAGTTTTTGCTTCGGGTTTGGCTCTAAGTAGGTATAATTGTAGTTCTTAGTCTCAGCCATTATACCATTTACTCAGAGGACTTATTTAGCCTTCAAATATCAGTTTACGACGAAAAAAACTTATTTGATATCGATAACAGGAAATCAAAATTTGATTTGCATCCATTCATTTTTCTTTCAGTCTAGAGTTTCACTTTAACTGGAAACAACTATTGCTTTTTAGTCTTTCGTGCCAACGTCCAAAGAGTCTGAGCTCCAGGAACATGGATTAGTTTTAAAGATTTCATTACACCCGAGCAACGCTGGGTTATACTGCTAGTTTAATATAAGAAACACCCTTTGTTGCAAAAAAATCATAATAATGGATTATTTTATCCTCTCTAGCTATAGCCGTTTATTCTTTGTTTCAGTATCAAATAATCTATCAAATATATTGTTTCATAAAAATGCATTCTGCTTGATTTAGAGGTGGGAGCTTTCTAGTAAAATGCATGTTGTCTTTGCTATCACTTTCACACCATTCATAAACACGTAATTGGATGTTAAATGCTGAGTAGCGCTTCATTCTTATAAGGTCTTTAAGCAACATGTACGCAGTGTAGCAATTTAGTGCATGTAATGGCCACAGCTTGTCCCTAGAGTCAAACAAAAATTTAGACCCGTTCTTTTGATGTTCCAAATTCATTTGTGGCCAAGCAAGAGAGGAAGATGTACGTGTTATATCGAAGGATAAAATGGGCGCAAGGAATCAAGAAGAATGGATCAACATCGTTTTGTGTAAAAAAAAAAGTTATAGAACCGTCAGTGCAATTAAAATATATTTTCAGTATAATCTGCTTTAAAGAAATAGTAATTTGTGGACATGTGTGTGAGACAAGCAGTTGAAAAAGGTGTAATCGATGTGAACGACGATGCATTGCCCAAGCGTGTATCACGTATGGCACTTACCTATTATGTTGAGTGAATTAGTTAAGTTCAGCCTACGGTCATATCACGTTGAATACACCTGTTCTCGTTCGATCACCGAAGTTAAGCAACGTTGAGCTTGGTCAGTACTTAGATGGGTGACCACTTGGGAATACCAGGTGCTGTAAGCGTTTAGTGACAGATGTGCGTTGTGGTGAAGTGGATGTCGGCTCGGAAAGAGAAATCGATGAGCGGATTTGGAATTCCAGTTGAATACCCCGCATTCACTTACGCGCTAGTTCTCTGTGGAAAGGTATCACCCGTCTCTTCCCTCCAGTTATGGGTTAAATAACAAGGTAGGACTTGAACTCTCCCCTTAAACAAATCCCAATTAAACTTTATCCGTTGGGGAAGAAGCTGGCTCAACCCACCTAGGGTGCATGTGGCTTGAACACACAATATTTAGAAAAATAATTAAAACTTCTGAGCATGAAGTGGGAGATCGGTTTTCTATTGCTATGAAGTAATAAACTGACCCCCACTAATTATACTTAATACAATAATGTAATATAATATATTTCTTCTCCCTCCAGCTATGAGTTAAATGGCAGGACAGATTGGCTGCAACCAGTCTACCGTAGATAGCAGTGGCAACCTACTGCGGGATAATCCTCTGCCTAGTCAGTCATGTCTCTTTCGAGACATGATCGCCCAAAGCATGTATCACGTATGGCACTTAACTGATTGAAGCAAAATGAACAGATGCAATTGTCTATTAGTAAGTGCTGAAAGCATAACGAAAATCCATTCTAAGTAAATAACCCGAATGCTAGAATCTCCAGCGTGAGAATTCTCGTGCACGATATGCGTCTCCTGGCTGAAAAATCCATCATTGGCCTAATCTGCCTCTTGTAAAAATAAAGCAAAACAAGAATTATATATTTCCTGACGCATACCGTTTTTTTTCTTTTTTGTGAGCCCACAATTTCTCCAGAATCTTTCAAATATATATATATATATATATATTGTTTACTTACTTAGTTTTTGTCATAATAAAATTAGAACAGTGCACATTAGTATTAAAGTGTTCATTGTAGAACTTTTGAATGTTTTTCCATTTGTAATTGTTATTGAAAATCACCTGAAGACACCACTCATGGTAGAAACCTATGTCGCATAATAATTCGTTTACAAATGGAATATATATATATATATATATATATATATAGCACGGTGGAGTAATGGATAGCGGATCGAATTGATGAATCAGAGAGCCGAGTTCGAATTCTTGTCGAATCTATTACATTCCGCTACCTTGCGAAAGGTATGAATCTATATCCCCACCGCCACAGCTATGGCTAAACAGCAGGACAGACTGGGTTCTATAGCCTTGGGTAACAACCTGCCTAGGAAAAGGAAAACTCTAAAATTCAAACCATCCAGGAGAGGCTTGGGCTCCGTCAGCCTGATGTGTCCAAAGAAACACCACTTCTATTGCGGCTGCGGAGCTTACGGCCTATTACGTTGAATACACCGGTTCTCGCTCGATCACCGAAGTTAAGCAACTTTGAGCCTGGTCAGTACTTAGATGGGTGACCGCTTGGGAATATCAGGTGCTGTAAGCGTTTAGTGACGGATGTGCGTTGTGGCGCAGTGGATATCGGCTCGGAAAGAGAAATCGGTGAGCCGAGTTCGAATTCCAGTTGAATACCCTGCATTCACTTAAGCATTAGTACCCTTGGGATGTTGTGGCGCAATGGATATCGGCTCGGAACGAGAAATCGGGGAACAGAGTTCGAATTCCAGTTGAATTCCTTGCATTCACTTACGCGCAAATACCCTTGGGAAAGGTATTAATCCGTCTCTTCCCTCCAGTTATGGGTTAAATAATAGGACAGATAGGACAAGTCTACCGCAGAAAGCAATGGCAACCTACTGCGGGATAATCTTCTGCTCAGTCAGTCATGTCTCTTTCCAGACATGATCGTCCAAGCGTGTATCGCTCATGGCACTTAACTGACTGACTGACCCTTGGGAAAGGTATTAATCCTACAAGAGTAGGACTTGGGGACCTTGCCCTTAAAAACAAATCCCAATGAATCTTGATACTCGCAAGGAAAAAAGTATTACCAGACACAAAACTTATATAAAAACAACAATAAATTGTTGAAATAAAAAAAGTATTACCAGCAATAAATAAATAAAATTTAGTTTTAAACAATCCGCCGAGGTTGATATGCCATAAAAACAAAACAACCAGCCAACTATTGCGGCTGCAGTACATGTTGTGCCCCTAATGAGTCATAGGATATCTGGCATACAGTGGTTACCCGATTTACGTCGGAATTTCGTTCCTGGCCCATAACTCGTCGATTTTCAGCGCAAGTCGAAATTCAAATTCTACAGGTAATTAACGATGTCACTAAACACAGCTTTAAAATTACAAAGTTCATAAATCATTATGTACAGTATAATAAGAAATAAAGATCAGAGTGCGCTTTCCATTTGAATAAAACCACTGCGCTGCTTTGTAATCAGTCGATTGCATAGGAGCAGATCCTTTCACATATTGCAGTATGGAATGATCGTCGACACAGCTGTACGACTATGATTCTGCGTGCAGCCAATGTTCGAGGTGTTTAGCCCTTCTCTAAACGTTTTATTATATCTAATATCACTTTCATAGAGATGGCTTTCCTTTTCTTTGAACCACTTTCTCCAGAAGAACTGGACTTAAGCTTTAGAAACCTAATTAATTTTTAAAAAAATGTTTTTAAAAAGACAAAAACATGAACGAAAGAAATTGAAGCACAATTAAATATGGCGTATGACGTGTGACTATAAAAACCAGCGTCCTCTTTCCCCGTATACTACCGCACAATGGCGTATTCATTCACTCCGCTAACACAAGTAGTTCCGCGTCTTTAAGCCATAATGTCGATGATTTTATTGATATATTAATTGGAGATGCCGTTGCAACGATGAATAGTCGTATGTCGTGAAAGCCATAGACCGGGCGTTATTGTTTTTGGGTTCCACTTAATATCAAACATCGAGCCGCATTGAGATGTATACCCGTTCACATGAATGGATGAAAATCGAGCTGTGAAATAATGATATATTAGTTTGATTTTCGAACAAGACAAGGGAAGAAAGCTGGTACAAGGCTCCCCTCATCTTGGTTTTTTCTTAAAGTATGTCCATAAAAAGTGCTATTATCTATCTAATTTGTTACTCGTGATCTGAGAATGTTTCTAGGTAGATCGTTCATAATTTATCATTATCAAAAATTAATTTTAAAAATCTGTTTGATTCAGTGAGTTAAGTGCCATACCTGATACACGCTTTGGGCGATCATGTCTCGAAAAAGACATGACTGACTGGGCAGAAGATTACCTCGCAGTAGGTTGCCATTGCTTTCTGCAGTAGACTGGTTGCTGACCAAGGCCAATCTGCTAGACTGGTTGCCGACACAATCTGTCCTTTTATCTAACTCATAACTGGAGGGAAGAGACAGATTAAGGGTATTTGTTCGGAAGTGAATCCAAGGAATTCAACTGGAATTCAAACTCGGCTCTCGATTTGTCGTTCCGAGTCGATACTCACTTCACTAGAATCGCACATCCGACTGTTTGATTAGACTGACAATAATCACCATACATCGCACGTAACTCTCTTTACACCGGAATTACCATCCTTCTCTTAACCATTCTCTGACACTCTGACACTATAACCTGTTCCTCTGGTCTCTTTGCTCTCCTTTTATGTAAACTTTGACTTTCGCTGGGAATCAGTCGTAGTACTGCCTTGCTTGGGATTAAATGATTATATATAACTCACTTTTGGCAACATATTCCGGGCACTAAAAAGAAAATCTTGTTGTATTTATCAGAAAATATAGATATAGATCGCTTTTCCTGTGCATTTTGTGTGCGGAATTCATTTTGTCATTGAAAATCTTCACCATCACAAAAACGTCACAGTAGGCAAATATGGTCATTCCTAAAAAGAAAAATTGTTTGACTGACCTATGCCCGTGATACTTAAAGTATATCATGACGGTTATTTTATTATTCACCGGAAAAAAAAAAAAACTCCCGCATCTTATATTGACTGTTATAACGCTAGGCTTGCAAGCTGACATTTGCCATTTTTGGAACTTTTCCCAAGTTTTATGTACTATATCTTGTCTGGGAGTAGAGAGTCTTAGGATTTCAGAACTAGTCGAACATTGTCCAAACTCTAAGTATTTCTCTAAATTTTAACACCTTGAAGTTAATTCAAACTCACACGTGTTTAATCATTTATAAACTAGCAGTATAGCCCAGCGTTGCTCGGGTGTAATGAGTTTTAAAACTAATCCATGATCCTGGAGCTCAGACTCTTTGGACGTTGGCACGAAAGACTAAAAAGCAATAGTTGTTTCCAGTTAAAGCGAAACCGTAGACTGAAAGAAAAATGAATGAATGTCAGTCAAATTTTGATTTCCTGCTATCAATATGAAATGAGTTTTTTTTGTTTTTTTTTCGTCGTAAACTGAATTTTGAAGGTTAAATAAGTCCTCAGAGTAAATGGTATCATGGCTGAGACTAAGATCTACAATTATACCTACTTAGAGCCAAACCGAATCAAAAACTAAAATAAAAGGGCTGAAAAAAAAATACTTACAGGCAGATACACACACATCTTGCCTTTTATATATAAATAATCGATTTTCTGCACTATTGTAAGAACTGCAACCTTGAAACTTCTGAATATCGTTTCTTATGTCTTTGTCTATGAATGTATCAAATTTGATTAAAATCGGACCACTCCTTCTGTAAGTCGATTTTTTCGATTATCGATCTTCAATATTTATCGGGGGTAGCTAAGAACACTCGCAGACACTTATAGTACAACTGTGTAAAATCGGTTCAGCCGTTTTGGAGTCTATAGGAAACACACACACACAAAGACAATTTCCATTTATAAATAACTTTAGAAATCTGTGTAAAATTTTTTCCTCTCTTTGTTAGGAAAGACAGTGGAATCATGTTGAAATAAAGTTATAAAAAGAATAACTTATATCACATAGATTTCGAAGCTGTAGCACAAAAATTAGATAATTTTTTTTTTTTCCCCCTATTTTCCCTATTACACTTTTATCGTTAAGGCTAACAGAAAATTCCCTAGAGAAAAAATCTACTTTTTATTGAATTCCTAAATATTTCAACTATTTAATTTTTTTTTTCTCCGGGAAATATTTGAAACCTTGCTGTTGTTTATTGTCTTTAAATTGATCCATCCTTCTTTTATCCTTTAACCCCAAACACCCCAAACACCTTGTATCTTGTTCTTCCTTCTTTTCTTTCTACTCTCACGTAACTCTCTTCACACCGGAATTACCATCTTTTTCTTAACCATTTTCTGACACACCCTGTAACCGGTTTTTGCTCTCCTCTTGTATAAACTTTCACTCTCGCTGGTCACCAGTCGCAGTACTACTTTGTTTGGAGTGAAATGATTATATATAACTCACTTTTGGCAAATATCCTGGGCACTAAAAAGAAAATCTTGTCTGAAAATATAGACCGGTTTTCCTGTGAATTTTCGGTGCCGAATTCATTTTGTTATTGAAAATCTTGACCATCACAAAAGACGTCTTAGTAGGTTAAATTCAAAATGGAAGTCATTCTCAGGAATTATAACTCTTTTTTGCAGACTAGGTTTTCTAGAGATAACTTTCTTTTAACCTTCCTCTGACGTAAAAATAACATTAATCAGTCAGCCAGTTAATTGTCTTACATGAGGTATGCTTTTGGAGATTGTTTCGTTCGATTCATGATTGACAAGGAAGAGTTATTACCGAAGTAGCTTTCTTTCTGCGATAAATTGGTTACCAACCAAGGCAATTGGACCCAGGCTCTCCTGCTATTCAAACCATAGCTGGGATAACATTAATACAGTGTCATAATTAAACTGAAAATAAATCGGATGGGGATGGGTACCCAAATAACATACATGTCCATTTGGCTCTATTAAAGATTGTATGTCATCTCTTATGAAAGGCAAACATTAGTCTGTTTTTTTTCTTCACTTACTTGCTGGTTAGTTGCTTGGAGGTTTAGTTGATTACAGCTTGTCCCAGCATCAAATACTGAATCAGCCGTCCATTAAACATGGGTCTTCACTTAACACACTTTGTATCTCTTACGAATCAAAAGAATACAATGTATACTTGTCAACGAATGTTTGGAATTAAGTGCACTCAGATCCAATAGACGATATGAGATGTCCATTTATGCATATAAAGTCTACTGCAGTCGTCTTTATTGAATGCCATAATGTACAGAAATAGATGCATAAGACTGAAGATGTTGCACACCTGCGCAATACTTGCAAACAATTGCAAAGACAAAATAAAATTCATATCAAATACTTTTTTTTTTTTAATCGGAAACTCGTAAGAAGGGTGTTAGAAAAAAAGCGATAAAGAAAGGACTAACCATCTTTGGCTTTACTTTTTCAAACGACCTGATGTGCGTTGTGGTGCAGTTGATATCGACTCTGAACGAAAAATCGAGGAGCAGAGTTCGAATTCTAGTTGAATTCCTTGGATTCACTTACGCACAAATAACCTTGGGAAAGGTAATAATCCGTCTCTTCCCTCCAGTTACGGGTTAAATAACAGGACAGATTGGGTTCTATAGCCTTGGCTGGCAATCAGTCTACCGTAGAATGCAATGGCAACCTACTGCGGGATAATCTTCTGCCCAGTCAGTCATGTCCCCTTCGAGACAAGGTCGCTTAAGCGTATATCACGTATGGCACTTAACTGACTGAATGGGGAACGTTTACATCGAATCTATACCGGCATCTACAGCCAGGAAGTTTGGGTCACTGTCTCGAGCCACAATGTTGTTCTCGTCAGAACCAAATCTTGCGCGTTTATGAATCTACCATTCGTCCGTGCATGGAATATTGTTGCCATATCTGGTCGGGTGCTCCTGCTATTCACCTCGATGTTCCTTGACAAAATCAAAAGAAAGATCTGTAATTTAATTGATCTAAAGTTGGCAAATCGACTTCAGTCGATTTCTCACCGAAGTAACGTGTCTTTCCTCTGTTTTTTTCTACAAATATTTCATTACGTTTCTGATGAGATGTTTTCCTGGTGCCCAAGCACCTAAATTTAAACGGGCTATTAGTTTGTCACTTAGGTCCCACCCTTTTACCGTTGCAATAATTAAATGTAAACTTTTCTTCTACTCCAATTGTTTCTTTCTTCGCATTTTTCACCTGTGGAGGACCTGGGTTGACGTTAAACTGCATCCTGCAGCAAGGCCTCTGAGAGGTAGAACCATGGCACCATCTCTTAATTGCAGTTTACAGGTTCACCGTGACCCGGCGTAGTAGCAACTGTTAGGGTCCCAGCTATAATCAAATAGTTAACCCCCAATCTGGGGACAAAAGACTATGAAAGTATAAAAATAGACTTTTATAGAAAAATATTCATTTTGGAAGAAAAAAATTAGTGCCGTAACACATTTTTGAAGGAAAAAATATTACCAGCAAAATATTTTCAAACACAAAACTCAGTTTTCTAAAATAAAAAAAAAATAAAATAAAGAATCTTTCATCAAAATCAGACGAAATCATCTTTTTATTATAACCAAACATTAAAAAGAATACTTGAAAACCCCACATTTTTGGCATTAAATAACCCACAGAGGTTCATAGGCCATTAAATAAAACTTAAACCCACCTGTGGAACTTCCTTCCGTTTACTTGCTTCTCTGATGTCTACAATCGCGAAAATATTAAATACAACGTCAATTGGCGGCGTCTATCTTCTTGAATTCCGTTCATCTTTTATCCATTTGTTCAATACTCTTTTCACACTGTCATTTCTCTTGATGTAGCTCCCTGCGCACTTGTGGCAGTCCTGTAAGACTGCAAGAAAGAAATCATATGAATTGGAGATGACAAAATCCAACCAGTACAGAATTTCAAATATCTGGGAAGCGTTTTAACAGATGGAAAGTGCGACACCGAGATCAGAAAACGCATTGGATAGCGAAAAAAGTATTCCAGTAACTAAGCAAGGTGCTGAGAAACTAAAAAATTTTGTTAGAAACAAAGAGATTTGAAATGCTATGTGATATTTATAATTTTCTATGGCCGTGAATTTTGGACACTTTCCACGCGGCGGAATATCTGAAGTTTTTATGTAGAGAATGAAAATTCTACACTGACGAAAAGAGGCATTCCAGAAATCTGAAGTTGATTTGAAACGAAAAAATTACGTTAAAGACAAAAACAAAATTGGTTTGCCATGTTATATCTATCCTCTTATGTAGCAGTGAATGTTAAACATTTTTCTCCAAGGATGAGGAAAAAAACACTGATCAGATGAGTTGTTCCACCCATGGATACTTAGAATTGTATGGATGGCACGATTAAGAAACAAGTTTTTTTAGAAAATAGCAACAGAGAGACACCCTCAAAAAAAAAACAGCTGAAATTCCTTGGATACATAATGAGGGCGGGCGGTTTGGAAAAATAAAGCCTCGCGGGTTATACTGAGAGGAAACATAGGGGTAGGCAGTGAGATTTACCTGAAAAGCTTTTCTGAATGGTAGGCAGAATCGATGCGAGGGCCTTAGCAAAGAAAGAAAAGCTGCTAAAAGTCGCACGAAATAGAAAGATGTGGAGAGCCATATCTTGAAGGAACGCAGCACAAAGGAAGAAATCACTATCTCTATAGGCGATTTTTTTTTGTTACCGTTTTCTTCATCACTTCAAAAATTAAACAAAAACTAACATGTCTCCACAAACAAATTTGCAGTAAACATAACGTTTAAGGAATAATGTCCGATTATCAAAAGAATTTAATAATTCTTTCCAAATTATTTGTTTATGCTTCGGATAAGTAAATAACAAAAGAAAAAATTCGCGGATCTGGGCTTCGAATGAACGGATTTTTCTTATCTATCTATCTATCTCTCTCTCTCTCTCTCATATATATATATATATATAGATATGTCTTAAAAAAAGATGTTTACTCCTCTTTACAAGGTGGACGTATTTACGAACCTGGAAAAAGGCGCATTTATTGATATTTTTTTTTTAATTTTTTTTTTTTTTTCGTATAGTGACACTTAAAAACATGAGATGTTAACTTTCGTATTCACTTAATATAACATTAAATTTGTGTAAGAGTGAGATCATATACACACACGTGTCTGTCTTTTAAATTTGCTATATTTTTAGTGAAAGAATGCTGGTTATCGGA